>PVJA010035233.1:0-21973 GCA_004027025.1 Myocastor coypus
GAGGAGGAGGAGGAGGAGGAGGAAGGAGGTATTGTTGGGGCCAGCAAGATAGCTTGGCGGTCTGAAGCACCTGCTTGGGCAACCACAGGGACCACAGTTCAATCTGGGGCACCACATGCTGTGCCAGCCCCACCCCCAGGGCAGGCTAAGTTGGCCATAACATACATACATACATACATACATACACACACACACACATACATGAAAAGTATTGTTGAAATGCCACAATTCAAATTACCAAAATAATTGTAATTTTATAGGTAATATTGGCAAGAGGTTATTTGGAGATAAGATATTAAGTACTTAATTGTGATTGGCAGTATGTATTATATATTCCTTGCATCAGCAAATCTTGAGTATAAAGTTTCAGTCAGACTTGGAATCAGGTCTCTCAGTCATGTGGTTTCAATTAAGTTCTGTTAAAAATAGCTTGTAATATAAGCATTTTCATTTTTAGCACTTCAACAACTTTACTCCTTGAATCCATACAAAGGACAGACTTTAGGGGAAAAAAAAACAATCAAAGAAAGTTACAGAATTCTTTATATTTAATGTTTAGTCTTATATTATCAGCTATTTAGTTCTACTTTTACAATCTGAACACTATACATGAAGCATATGGAAGAATTTTCTTTACTGATTAAAAATAATAAACATTTCAACAGAATTTTTACAGAGAAATATCACAAGAAACAGGACAACTCTGAATTTTAAATTTGATAATATTTCAGATAGAGATTTCATATAATTTCATGTAGACATAGAGTTAAGGACTTTAACTTCATATTCGTATCTTCAAAGTAGTAAAATGTCAGCCACAGCCTGTTATATTGTGCCATTTGTTTTTATTATAATATCTGGAGAAAAAATACAATAAGAGATTATTTATATGGAAGCAAGTATCTAATAGTTACTAATAGCCAGTCCCTGGGGGTAAGAGCTGTTGTTCCCTTGTCAGTCTAGCTCTACCCATCAAACCTTAGGGAAGAAGTTCAGAAAATGTTAAATAATAATAATAATAATAAAAGAAGCTCGACTTTCCTAGACATATTGGGAACAGTTCTCTGGAAGCATAGAGACCTGCTCAATATAATATTCTACAAGAAAGGACAACAAAAATTGCTGTCAGTCCTTGTAGGGCTTCTTAACCTTGCTAAGTCTACCTGTGCTTCTCATTTTTGTCCTCCTCAGTCACGACCCAGGCAGAAGCCCCTTATATTCTCTTATGCAATTCCCCTCACTTTTCTGCAGTTGAATCCAGATTCTTCAGAGCACAGAATCCTGGGATCTTTTCTCTATATTTTACACTAGCAGATCTAGAATGGAGCCAGCTGTACCTACTTCCCATCATCAATTGTGCATTATATCTCTTGTGGCATAATTAGTTTATATCAGTAATTCTAAAACTTTATTACACTTTGGAATCACCTGAGATTTAAAATATTCAGGGCCTACCAAATAGCTCAGTGGATTAAAGCACCTGCAAGCAGGTGCAAGTGTTAGGAGTTCAATCCCTGGGCCTGCCATCCTGCCCCTGCCCCTGGGACATGCTGAGACTGCAATTCAGACTAGGCATGGTGGCACAAACCTATAATCCTAGATCTTGGGAGGCTGTAAATAGGTGGATCACTGGGTCCGATCTAGTAGTGAGACCTGAACACCCTGTAGACCCTTCCTTAAAAATAAAATAAAACAATTTAAAATATCCTAATGTCTAGGCTATGCTCCATAGCAATTAGATCAGCATATGTAAGTAATGGGGTCAGCCAGATGGCTCAGCAGACTAAAGTGCCTGCTTAGGCAGAGCACAGTGGCCAGGGTCCAATCATCCCCCGCATGCTGTGGGGACCCAGCCCCTAGAGCGGGCTGAGATGGCAATTGAGACTGAGCATGGTGGCAAGGGCCTGTAATCTCAGTACTTGGGAGGCTGAAAACAGGAGGACCACTAGGAATCTGATATATGTAGTGAAACCCTCTAGGCCCTGTACTAAATACATTTAAAAAAAAAGAATATGTAAGGAAGGAATCCAAATGGAAGATATGTTATGCAGCTTAGCTTGGAACCAGAGAGTTATCTTTGGTACTAAAAGATGAATCCAGGGATGAGTAACATTAGTATTATCTAGTATATTGTTGGAAATGTAGACTCAATCTAAATCTGATGTACCAAAATTTCCATTTTAGCAAGATCTTCAAGTGATTCACAAGTTTGTTAAAGCCAGAGAAGCTCTTCCTTGTTATCCTTGCTAACCACACCCATTGTCTGCTGGCTTATTAAAGACTTTGTTCACAGTCATCCCCTCCAAATCAGCTTCTGTGTAACTTCCTAAGTGGGTAAGAACCTCATCCAACTATAAAGTCACAACAACCTTTCAACTTACTAACATATATATAGATATATGTTAGTAAGTTGAAAGGTAGTTGTATATATATATATACATATATACATATATATGCATGCCCAGGGCCATGAACTTTACTTTTCACTAACATAATATAGAATATATAACTTCTAAAACTTTACAATCCTAGAGACCTGGGAATTATCATTCCTCTTTTTCTCCACATTCTGTCAGTACTGATTTTCTCATTAAGCTCTGTCATTATTTTAGTTCAGCTTTGTTTTCAAGCTCCAGAATTCCTTAGTTTGAGAAATACTGTAAAATATATTAGCTTTCAGAAACAGTAACTCAGGACCCAGCAGGATGGCTCAGTGGTCTAAAGCGCCTGCTTAAGAAAGCTTAGGTGCCTGCAGGGACTGCGGTTTGATCCCCAGCACCACATGCTGCACCAGCCCTGCCCTCAGGGCAGGCTGAGCTGGCCATAAAAATAAATAAATAAACAAACAAAAGTTCTGAAACAAGAAAAAAAAATTAAAAAAAAAGAAGAAACAGTAACTCAGATTTTTTTTTTTTTTTTTGAGACAATCTCACTGGGTAGCCCAGGCTGGCCTTGAAGTTATGACAGTCCTTCTGCCTGAGCCTCCTGAGTGTTGGGATCACAGATGTGTGTTGCCAGGCCTGGCAGCGCATGAGAATTTTTGTAGAAATGCCATGTGGAATTTCTGCATCCATCTCAATTATTTTCAAACCACCTCCACACTTCTTAGAATTATCATTCAACACTGGGGAGATAGCTTGATGGTCTAAGCATCTGTCTACCAAGTGCAAAGTCCCAAGTTCAATCCCTAGTACTACATACTGTGCCAACCTGGAGTTTCAGGTGTGCTGTGCAAGCCCAAAAACCAAGCATAGAAGTGTATGCCCATAAACCCAGTGCTGGGGAGGTTGAGACAGCAAGATCACTAGGAATCTGAGCTGTATAGTGAGACACTGTACCTAATTAATTTTTAAAAGAATTATCAAGCAAAAAGTAATTTAGAACAGAATAAAATTAAAAGTCAGCATTATATATGAGCTTCCCAACCATCTGCTCCTCAATTACTACCCAAGACTAAAAAATTCTAATTTCTAATCTCTGCTGGGGAAATAGCTCAGTAGAATAAGCACTTGCCTGGCAAGTACAAGGGCCTGAGCTCAATCCCCGGCTCCATGCAAAAAAAGAAAAAGTTTAAGTCAGCAATTCTAATCTCAGGTTGGTGAGATGGTTCAGCAGTCTAAAGTGCCTGCTTAGGCAAGCTTAGGCAAACACAGGGACCTCAGTTTAATCCCTGGGCCAGCCCCACCCACAGGGCAGGCTGAGTCAGCCATTAATAAATAAATAAATAAATTCTAATCTCCACTCAAGCCAAGCATGACTAATTTCAATCTTTACTTGAAGATGTTTAAGTCTAATCCCTCTTTCTAGAAGGCCTATATGCTCAGAATGTCTGTGGGCTTCAGTTCATCCTCTAGTAGATTCTTTGCTTTCCCTGTTTATTCCAACTGAGTCCCATATATGCCTCTGTTAAAGCACATATACCTCCATTGGACTTTACTTACCTTTTTTCCTATATGAGATTACAGACTTTCTGAAGGGAACATCTATGTCATTATCTCAAGGTCATCAGCAAATAGTTGGTCTAGTACATAACATCTAGACTTAGTATTTGCTGAATGAATGAGCCAACTATAGAGCTTCATCTTTTCATTTGATAGCTATACAAAGCAAAACAACAGGCTTAGAAGGCTTCTATGATATAAATTTGTTTGAAGTTCTCTCAGGAACTAACTTCACTCTATTTGTATTTGATCAATTTGTCTAGTCAGAGACATTCTTTACATGAGATGGCATAGCCAAATTTACTATCAAAATGACCATTCAATATGTATTGCATAATGAATAGCTTTTATATATTAGATACTATATACAGATTATTTCTAGACCTCACAACAATTCTTTGAGGTAAAAGCTTACCAATTTTACAGACATCAAGCTAAACAGTACAGTTTAAGGAATTTAAACTATACTAAGGGGTTAGGATGTCCTATTATTAAGTGATTGTTGCTACCATCTCTCAGATACTTGATTAGAATGGTTTCAGTCCAATTTGTCATATATCTGTATGATATTTCTGTCTTCTGTCTTATGTAAAAATCCAAATTTCTCATTACTGATATGTATGCATGTAGGTGAAAGCTAAAGTATCCTCCCCTGGATTTTTATATCACTGGTTCTAGGTCTAAGTCTGCCAGTAATTAGCTGTACAAACTGCGGCAAATCACTTATCAACCTTGCGAGGTCATTGTGTTATCTGAAGAATGAGCAAAATAGACTAGATATATCATTCTCAAATTTTAGTGCTCATTGAAATCATTTTGAGGGTTGAACAGAATTTTATTTTTTATTTATTTTTTAATTAATTAATTTATTTATATTTATTTTGTTTTGTTTTTGTTTTGCGGGACCCAGGTTTAAACTCACAACCTTGCACTTGCCAGGCAGGCACTTGTGCCATGGAGCTATCTTCTCAGCCCCTTTGAACAGAATTTTAGAGATTCTAGTTTCCTCTTTAGAGATTCTAGCTTCCCAGGTAATGTTGAGCTCAATGTTTTCTACAGACCCTTTTATATGGTAGTCACCATTTTCATATCCTATTTACCATATCATCTCCTCTGTTGCATCTTTTTTAGCTTGATTCTATCAATATTTGCTTAGATCAGATTCTGAACAGGGTCCTAGACCATCAAAAGTGAGCTTCACCCTGTAGTCCTGATTAGATTACTGCCAAACTAGCTAAAACTTTAAATGCCAGGACTAAAAATAGGCTGCTGTTGCATATTTAAAATAACAGGATCACAAGTTAGCTTGAGGCTTTGCTATTTTTACTAAAGGAAAGACTGAGACAAGTGGCCACAGACTGAAAGGGAATTAAGCAAACAAGCAAGCTGCTGTTAAAAGGTGAAAGCTAGAAAAAAGCCAAGAGGTGACAACATTAGTTCAACATTTCTCAAGGGATCTCCAAATTAAAATAAAACTGGTGGCTGGGGAGATAGCTCAGAAGAATAAGCACTTGCCTGGCAAGTGCAAAGGCCTGAGTTCAATTCCAGGTTCCACATGAAATGGAAATGAAAAAAAAAAAAAATAATAATAATAAAGTAAAAACTGATCTGAGCACAGAAATAAGTCTCCCAGATATATTTTTATCTGTGATTGCACAGGATCTTTCACAGAGGAGATGCTCAACAAATATTAAGTGAATGCAAAACCATCTTCCTTAATCATTAAAACAAATACTAAAAGTGAAATTCAAACAACATAAAATTTCAAATTTTTATAAGAGGTGCCTTAGGTAAATATATTTTAAGTTGATGTCATAAGCTAATTCTTCAACACATGAAGTACAATATTGGACCTTAAAATATTATTTTACTAACATTTTGAAAACTGACAAGACATAATTTTACTATATCAATTTTGTGCAAACATTCTCAAAACACAATTTATAATTGTATTTTCTGTGTGCATAAACAATTTATACTGAAATTTTTTGTATAATAGAAAAAGTATGTTCAATATTCATACTAGAGTACCTAGAGGAACATCTTGAGGAGGAGAATCTCTCTTCTTTACAGTAACACTTTTCATTTGTCTAGTCTTTGGTGATGCCTTAATAATACAACAGATTTCTGGTCTGTTAGAAGGAAACTAAAAAGGAAAAAAAGCAGTCACTATAGTAACTCCCCCATCACTACATTTTTATGTTGTTTTCATTCAAAGGCAATAGTTCCAATATTTGTTTCATAGATATAATGAGTAATACCAAGTATATATTAAATTTTACTCCACTCCATACCCTAATGGTTTAAAAATATTTGCATATTTAATATTCACAAAAAATCAAGCTAGGCAGATCATCCTTACTTACAAATGGAGAAACTCAGTTCAGAAATATTGGATAGCTTACTTAGGGATAAAGAGCAAGTAAAGACAGAGTTGAAAGTCCTTGCATTCCAAGTGAAAGAGAAAGCTTGCATGCTTTATTGAATTAAAACACAATTTTAAATTTTTTTTTTGTCTTTTTCAGACAGGGTCTCACTATGCAGTTGAGGCTGGTCCTGAGCTCACTTTTGTAGCCCAGGCTGGTCTCGAACTCGCACCAATCCTCCTGCCTCAGCCTCCCGAGTGCTAGGATTACAGGCGTGCGCCACCACGCCCGGCAACACAATTTTAAATTTAATTCTAAAAATAAAATAAATAAAAATAAATTTAATTCTAAGTCAAATACTAAATTCCTTGACTTCTTTACTCAGGTAATTTTGATAACTTTCCATGAAGCAGGCAATCTCTAGAATATAGAAATATCTCTTCATAAGTAACATATCTTGTCAGAACTCAGAAGTAGAGATATACATTTAACTCAGAAGTAGAGATATACATTTATCAAAAGTTTCCCCCATTTTAATCACATTATTCTTTGTGGTAAATATCTGCTATTTTCCTGTTCATTTTCCATTCTTCTGGAACTTGGGAGAATCTATCTATTCTACCACTTCCTTCTTATGGATAGGTAAAGATGATAATATTTATATACTCCACAGTGGCTGCAAAACCCAGCCTAGCCAACCAACATACTTGGTGAGCCTAACAGTTATGCTCAAAGGCACTGTAAGTGGGCCAGTAGGAAGAAAGTGATGCTGAGCCTGAGATTCTGGCACTGGGAAAGCATCCATCCCTATCCATATCTATTGTAGTAGAAATATATAAAATGTCTCAGGAGAATGGGATCCCTACTTTAGGCCTATAGGATTCCTATCAAATAATAAGATCAAGTATATAAATGCTTAAGTATAGGGTCAGGGTCAGGGTTATTCTTCAATATTCAGTTTAGAATACTTTCAGAAAGAAAGGAAGGAAAACTTTTGGAAAGATGGCCCAGTGGTAAGCCACAGAGAAAGCCTCACTGAGAGTTAACATCAAAACAATAGAATATAGCAACACAAGGAAGACAGGAGGGAAGTGAGTCCTTTAGACTCTGAATGCACCTGAAGTGAGAATTAACCTTCATGAGGAGAGCAAAGAAACCTCAACACAGAAGAAAGAGGTACCTGGTGGTACTTTCTCCTTGAGTTGGGCCTCACCAAGTGGGAGGAGCAGTTCAAAAAACAATGAAGGATGAGATATATTTTACCTCCTCCTAAATTTCACTTTAACAACAATAAGGGAAGTATAAGGCTGGGAATATAGCTAAGCAGCACAGGGCAAGGTCATGAATTCTCAGTACAATAAATAAACAAACAAATCTCATGAGAAACTCAGCTATTACATATGAGAGCATTTCAAACAATGAATTTAAATCCCTGGAACTGCCACAGTGCAATAAAATAGCAATGTAAGCAATGATGAAAGAATTATCAAGAATTTACTAGGAATTAAAAGCAAATTTCAAGAAATCATAAATTCTTAAGAAATAAAAGTTGAAATTAAAAAAAATTAGTGGAAGGGTAGGCGACATAGCTCAGTAGACTAAGAGCTTGCTTAGGTAAGCACAAGGGCCAGGGTTTGATCCTTGACACCACATGCAGCACCAGCCCTGCTCCTAGGTGAGATGAGCCTGGGATGGAGTCTGGGTGTGGTGGCGCACACCTGTAATCCCAGCACTAGGCAGGCAGAAGTTAGGAGGATCACTATTAGTCCAAGCTGTGTAGAGAGACTCTGCACAATAAATAAATAAATAAATAAATAAATAAATAAATAAATACCAAAAAAATCAATGGAAAGCTTAACAGCATAACAGACACAGATGAAAATGAAACTGCTGAAGGAATTACCCAATATGACAAACAAATGAAAAATATTGAAGAAAGTTGGAGGATATGGAAGATTGAATGAAGCATAACATGTGCTAGTTAGTACTCCAGAGAGAATAAAACAATAGCTAGGAATAGTTCCAAATTTACAAAAGACATAAATCCACAGATTAAGAAAACCTATAATCCCAAGCAAAATTTTTAGAATTCAAATTAACAGAAAACAAAAAGGAATAATTAGTTTATGTACACATTCAACTGAAATTAAAGCATCCCCCAAATAAGGAGACTTTAAAAAGAATTCAGAAAGAAAAAAACATTGCATTAATCACCAAGATCACCCTGAGGTGCAACAGTTTTCTAGGATTCAGAGGATTCAGAAAAGCTGTTCCAGTTTTATTTTATTACAACAAAAGGCCAGGTGTGGTGGCGCACGCCTGTAGTCCCAGCACTTGGGAGGCTGAGGCAGGAGGATCAGTGAGAGTTCGAGACCAGCCTGGGCTACAAAAGTGAACTGAAGGCCAGCCTGAACTGCATAGTGAGATCCTGTCTCAAAAAATAAAATAATATTACAACAAAAGAATATAGATTAAAATCAGGGGGGGAAAGGCACAAAGGATAAATCTTTTTTTTTTTTTTTGAGACAGGGTCTCACCTATGCAGTTCAGGCTGGCCTTGAGCTCACTTTGGTAGCCCAGGCTGGTCTCGAACTTGCACCGATCCTCCTGTCTCAGCCTCCCAAGTGCTGGGATTATAGGCATGTGCCACCATGCCTGGCACAAAGGATAAATCTTTTTTTTTTTTTTAAGAATTTTTTATTTTATTTATTTATTTTCTTCTTGTTTCAGAACCCCTGTTTGTTTATTCACTCATTTTTATGGCCGGCTCAGCCTGCCCTAAGGGCAGGGCTGGTGCAGCATGTGGTGCTGGGGATCGAACCGTGGTCCCTGAAGCTGCCCAAGCTTTCCCAAGCAGGCGGTTTAGACCACTGAGCCATCCCACCAGGCCCCAACAAAGGATAAATCTTGAAGAAAAAAAAAAACTTTCAGTTGTTCCTAGACATTGGAGTTATATATGGGCAGCACTCAGTTCTGCCATGTGCAAAGTATTGCTAACTAAGGCAGCTAGTAAGTTTTCGTTTTGTTTTGTTCTTGGAGAAAGGGTCCTACTATGTAATTCAGATGGGGCTTGAACTCATAGCAATCCTGTAGCCTCAGCCTCACCAGTAGATCATAGGTATGCACTACCACACCTTGAAGCTAATAAGCTTTGCAGTCAGAGTTTCTGCTGACGGTCAGTCATAGGCATGCAGTGCCTACATGACTGACTTTAGCTGCTCAGACTTCTGTCCCCACAGGTCAAACTGATATAGAATGACTCAAGTCTCACAGCAAGTATCTGCATAAATCACCTTGCTAATGTAAACTATCTAGCATAGACAAGACCTCAGGCATACAAACTCCATGCTCAGTAACAATGCTCCAAGGGCTCTGAGGTCATCTCTGCAAGTCTAGACAAAGGTCAGTCCTGTTGACCTTAGAAATGTACAAGTCTATTCTTTTCCACATAGGGGAGGTGTAACTGTAATATGAAAAAAGAATAGATTGTTATGAGCAAAGAACAGAGAAAAGCCAGGCACGGTGGTGTACACATGCAGGCTCAGAACTTTAGA
The DNA here is from genome assembly GCA_004027025.1 of Myocastor coypus. Lineage (NCBI taxonomy): Eukaryota > Metazoa > Chordata > Mammalia > Rodentia > Myocastoridae > Myocastor > Myocastor coypus. Next base: position 9,862 of record PVJA010035233.1, read on the forward strand.
AGGTTGAGGCAAGAGAATTCCAAGTTTAAGTTAAAGGGCTGGGGATACAGCTCAGTGTGAGGACCCTGGATTCAATCTCTTATACTACAAAAAAAGTGGTTATTAATATAGAAATAGATAAGAAAAACACTATTTGTCAGTAGTAAGGGCAAATTAAATTTATTTAGGAGCATTTTATTTATTTATTTGTTTATTTATAATCTTTTTGTTTTCTTTTATTTGGTACATGACCTTGCTACACAGTCCCCCTTAAAAGCATTTTAAAATGATTCTTAAAATATTTTTAATACTTTATTTATTTATTCGCTTGGTACAGGGTCTCACTACACAGCTTGGAGTTGTAGTGATTCTCCTGTCTCAGTCTCCCCAGCACTGGGATGCATGGCATGTGGTACCAGGAATCAAACCTGGGTCCTAGTCCTTGCCATACAGGCACTTAGACCACAGAGCTATCTCAAGATCCCAAAATTAAAACCATTTTGAAAACCTATTAATATAATATTCCACCAAAGACCTTCACTAAATAATCTCATTACCAACAAAGAAAGAAGAAAAATTATTTCAGAAGGATAATATCTAGACAAGGACAGATAAACAAAATTAAATAAATATAATATAAACAAATATTGCCTGGATAAAGTAATAATAATGTTGAGGATTATAATTTTAGATAAAAAAAGATAAAATCAAAATAACAACCCTGTAAGATGGGCATATGCTCAGCTCTCCATTACTGGACAAAATATCTGGTACCTGAAACACAAAGGAAAAGAAATTCATTTGGCTCATAGATTCAGAGGTTTTAGTGCATAGCCAATTGCTCTAACACAAAAATATGGCAGGAAAGCATAGCACAGCAAGTGCTCATGTTGACCAGGAAGCTCCTAGACATCACCAGAAAAGAAAGGGCCAACGATCAGATAAAGTGTCCTAATCACACTTCCCTGACCTACCAGACACATCCAAAAGTGTACTTTATTAATCCCCTAGGTGGTTTTGAAGCCAACTAAGTTGACAACCTAGCTCAACCGTCAAAGTGAAAATGATGACTGGACTTGAAATTACTGCAAAGTTCTTATACTTTTTAGCAACCAAGTGAGTTACTATTTAATTTTTGTTTTATTTTTTAATTTTTTTGTGGAACCAGGGATTGAACTCATGTCCTTGCACCTTCTAGGCAAGCACTTATTCTACTGAGCTATCTCCCCAGGCCCAAATTTTTAGATTTAACTTATATATACCTGGTAAATTTTCAAATTTAGTCATGATAAAAATAAAAGAAAGAAAAAAAAATAAAAGAAAGAGTATAAATTGTAAACTTAGGGAACGGAAGAAGTATACTAAGAACACTGAAAGTTTTTAGTGCATCAAAAAATTAAGCAGGAAAGAAACCATACAAAAATAGGCTAAGAAAAAGTAGACACAAGACCAAAGTATAACATATATATATAATTTCAAGTCCAAATACAGTCATTTTCACTTTGACAGTTGAGCTAGGTTGTCAACTTAATTGGCTTCAGAATCACCACCTAGGGGAATCATTTAAGACTGAACTGAGGGCTGGCAGAAGTGGCACATTCCTATAATCCCAGCACTCTGGAGGCTGAGGAAGGAGGATCATTGTGAGTTCTAGAGCAGCCTGGACTACAAAGTGAGCTCAAGGCCAGCCTGAACTGAATAGTGAGACTGTCTCAAAAAAAAAAAAAAAAAAAAAAAAAAAAAAAAAAAAAAAAAAAAAAATAAAAAAAAAAAAAAAAAAAAAAAAAAAAAAAAAAAAAAAAAAAAAAAAAAAATGCTGAACTGATAATATGACTATTTATAAGAAGCTCATCCAAAACAACAGAATTTGAGAAGGCTGAAAATAAAAAATGTACTCCACTTTACAAAATGAACACTAGAACAACTATATTTATATGAAGCACAATAAAATCATACACAAAATTATAATGCTGAACAAAGAAGCTTGCTAAATAATGAAAACAAGTATAATTCCCTAGAAAAAAATACAATTTAAAAAATACACAGAAGTACAAGGGCTTGAGTTCAATCCCTGGTTCCACCAAAAATAAATAAATGATAAATAAATAGGGGCTGGGGAGATAGCTCCATGACACAAGTGCCTGCCTGGCAAGTGTAAGGTTGTGAGTTCAAACCCCAGTCCCCAAAAAACAAAATAAAATAAATAAAACACAGAGCCTATAAAATAGTTTCAAAATACATAGGGGAAAAATCTGTAGGACCACAAGAAGAAACTAGTAGACCTGTCATCATAATATTGGATAATTTCAACATATGACTATTACTAATAGCTTAAAGAGATAATATAAGCAAGGATATAAAAATAGATTTAACAAGTTTAATTGACACAGAAGCTTCATCTATCAATAGTTACAGAATAAACATTATTTTCGAACACATGCAACATTCAACCATCAATCATATTTTGGATTGTAACACATATATCAACAAATTTCAAAGTATCTGCACCATTTACATGCTACTTTCTCTGACTAAAACTTATTTAAATTGTGAGTAATAAATATGAAATCTTACATACACTAGGAAATTTTTACATTTCTGTGTTTCTAAGAAAGTACTAGGTCAAAATGAAATAATAGTGGAATTTAAAAATACTTAATATTACAATTATCACATATCAAAGCCAAACTAGTCCTACAAAGTACATAACATAAGGGTTGGGAAGATAGCTCCATGGCACAAGTGCCTGCCTGGCAAGGGCAAGGTCATGAGTTCAAACCTTGGTCCCACCAAAAAAACCAAACAACAACAACAAAAAAAAGTACATAACATAAGCCCAAAGAAAATATAAAGAAGTCAATAAACATAACAGGAATGAGTAAAATACATTAAAGTAAAGAATAGTATAGGGGATTAACGGCCATAGATAGTTCTTTGAAAAATAAGAAAATAAGTCTCTGACAAGACTAATCTTAAGAAACAGAAGGACTATTAAGAATAAGAAGAGATCATGGGTACAGGTAAAACTAGGACTAAACTAGAAGACCATAAATGCCTTTCATTATATTAATTTGAATACTTCATACAAATTGTACCAATTCATAGGATTACAAAGTTTCTAAAAGTAAAGAAAAACAAAGATTTCACAGCATGGTACAAAGAAATTAGACCTGTGTTCATAAACCCTCTCACAAAGAAAATACTAGGTCAGATGGACAAGTTTTAACAAATTTTCAAGTAATAAATAATTCTAATCTTAAATTTTTTCAAGAATGGAAATAAGGGGCTGGGGAGATAGCTCCGAGGCACAAGTGCCTGCTGGGCAAGTGCAAGGCCGTGAGTTCGAACCCTGGTCCCACCAAAAAAAAAAAAAAAAAAAAAAAGAATAGAAATAAAAAATATACCCAACTTCATTTTTATGAGGCCAATATCTTTAATCCTAAATTAGAAAATTTACTGGAAAAATCATTTAGAAATATTGATGGAAAAATCTTCAGCTAGATAATAACTGAATCAGTCAATTGTATACAAAAATGATATAACATGGCCAAGTTATCCTCAAATGAAAACTTATTTCAGTAAGGGCCAGCCAATTTATTTCATTGTACTAACAGCTCAAAGAAGGAGAATAATAAACATAATCTTGATAGAAAAAGCATTTAATTACTTTGTAAACAATTTCACTTAAGATCCCAATGAGAAATATCTTGTGCTGGATGTCCAAGGCAGGATAAGAAGGCACAATTTATATAGGAGAAATAAAGTTGCCATTATTCACAGTTGATATTACTGTCTACACAGAAAATTCTAAAGAATTTACAAATAAGTAGTAGTAGTAATGAGATTCAGCAGCATTGCCACCTATACACAAATATAAATTAATTGTGCCTCTACAACAACAAAATGTTAAAATACACAATATATAAAAAAGAATACAAGGCTGGGGAGATAGCTCAGTAGAATAAGCACTTGGCTAGCAAGTGCGAGGGCCTGAGTTCAATCCTGGGTTACACACACACACACACTATAATTCAAAAAAGAATACAATACTGTTATGATTTGTGTATAGGTGTCCCCCCAAAGCCTCATGCAGTCATGGGGCACCTTGGTTATTGTGGGTGTGGGTGTGGGTGCTGCACTTCCCCTGGGGCAGGTGATTTGTATTTCAATGTAACAAAGGAAAAGAAGTTAGCTACTTAAGCTGCTGCTACTCTCTCCCTTAGTTCTTGCTCTTTGCTGCCACCATGAAAGGTTGTTTTCTGCCCTGTCCCTCTTTGCCTTGGAGCCACCTGAATATGGACTGAAATCTCCAGTAACTGTGAGCTAAATAAACCTTTCCTTCCCTCATTTTGAGTGTTGGGTATTTGTCCCAGCAATGAAAGAAGAGTAACTAAGACAAATAAAGTAAAATAATATCTTGAGTGAATAAACAAAGGTTCTCAAACAAGAAAAAAAAAATTAATTAATTAAATAAATTTTAAAAAAAGATGTCTTTTTGTGTGTGTGGGACTAGGGTTCAAATTTATGAAGTTGCACTTGCCAGGAAGAATATAACTTTTCTAGTAATACATCTAAAATTACAAGATCATTGTAGTTAAATGACAGAGCAATATTTAAAACTATTGAAGAGTACTTAAATAAGATTATAATACTATGTCCCTGAAATGAAATGCTTAATAAAGGTATTAGTTTTGAGAGGAAAAAAAGTGAAGGAATAGATGACACAGACCTCAAAATTAATAGTTACTGAGACGATGAATGGAATTATGGTGAAGCTCTGGACTTTTTAGGGGACAGATATTTGTAACATCCTCTTTCATTGTCTAAATGGTAGTGTTTCTACAGAATCTATTTTTTTTTTCTTTAAAGCACATACACTCTCTTTTGCATGAATGCTGCACTTACATAAATAGAAAGCAGATACCCAGACCTGTTTTCCTGTTTCTTTTTTTTGTTTTTGTTTTCCTGTTTCTTGCAATGGCCCTTTTCCTCACAGGCATATGGCTGCTGAGCCATATCCCTGGTTTCCTTTTTCTATCTCTACCTAAAGACTAGAAGATTTTTCTAAGGAAAGGATAACACACATCATTTCCTCTCTGAGGGATTCCCAGCAGTTAGAGGTGGAACTATTGTGCTAAAAAACAGTGGAATCAAGTGAACACAAAACATCCAAGGTGGAGGCGACAAAATTTAAAGTTAAACTTCATGAAAATTTTAAAAATTTGTGCATCGAAAGACCCTCTTAACACAGTAAAAAGGTACTGCGTAGAATTGGAGAAAATATTAGCAAGTTGCATATTTAATAAAAGATTCTTAGGGCCAGCTAAGTAGCTCAGCAGATTAAAGTGCCTGCAAGCAGGTGCAGGGGCCAGGGCTTCAATCCCCGGGTCTGCCATGTCAGCCCCACTCACAGAGTACACTGAGATGCCTATTGAGACTGGGTGTGGTGGCACCTTCCTGTAATCCCAGCTCTTGGGAGGCTGTAAACAGGTGGATCACTATGAGTTCAATCTAGTAGTAAGACCCTGAACACCCTGTAGACCCTTCCCTAAAATACAAAATAAATAAATACAACTTAATAAGAGATCCTTCTTCACACATGTAAATGATGTTAGCTTCAACTGAGTTCTAGATTTCATAAGCTATCTCAACAAAGCTAACAAAACAATTGTTTCTTTCAGTAATTGAAGAAAAAATTTAAAATACTACCTTACTTGAAGATTTTTCTTGCAAACCTGATACAGGAGCGATTTCATCTGAATTAACATAATTGCTAACATTTGGAAGTAGTTCTTCACAAGATGCTTTTTGCACTGAGGACAAATCAATCTGTAAAAGAAATTGTGGTAGAAGTTTCAATACTAATTATTTTAAGTAATTAAAGTAAAGTTGAAAATACTGTCCCATAGAAAGCATGCTCTTGTGAACCTGATGCATCAGTAGTTTCATCTGAGTGAATATAATGACAGGTATTTGAGGATAATTCTTCCAAAGATATTTTATTTTTATTTATTTATATTTCTGTTTTGCAGAGCCAGGGATTGAACTCAGGACCTTGCACTTGCCAGGCAGGCACTTGTGCCCCTGAGCTACCTCCCTGAGCCCCCAAAGATGTTTTTGATCTTTGGTTAACTGAAACTATGCTCCCCTAGGGACCTGACAAGGATAACATTTTAACTCTATTACTAGATAACACTGCTTAAGGTATAACGTCTGAGTAGAAAACTTACCTCCAGGGAAAATTTAAGTGCAGTACAAATAAATATTATAAAAAATGTCACACTTGACTTCCCTGGGAGCAGGGGCCCTTGAGATTAGGAATGTCCCTGTGAGGGCCCTGAGAAGCTAAGCCCATGTGCCGCTACAAAAGATGCCGCGTCTCATTCCGTTGCACCTGGGCTGGGCATGTACTGCCGTGTAAGTGCTGAGGAATTTTTTTTCACACCAATAATTGAATTCTTGGCCTCAAGCTGACCAAGTAGGCACTCTGCTTCATCTCGGGCCCTGATGACTTCTGTCAGGAGTGCTACCATTGAGGACAAACATCTGCTGCTACACTGCTAGTGAAATGTACTCCTGTTGTTTAGCTGAACACAAGAAGTGCTTGGGTAAGAACTAAAATGATAGAACTCTCAGAAGTATGGAATAGACCTTTATAGCATTGGATTTGACAATGATTTCTTGGACATGACACCAAAAGCACACATACACACACACAAAAAAAGTAAAGAAGATTTGAACTACATCAAATGAAAAATATTTGTGTACCAAAGAATCCTGACAGTAAAAAAGCAACCTGTGGAATGTGAGAAAATATTTGTAAACCATATATTGAGTAATGTAGCTAATGTCTAGAAAGTACAAAAAACTATAACTGAAGAACAACAAAATTAACCTAATTCAAAAGTGAGCAAAGGAACTGAGCATAGTGGTACCTGTATTCCCAGCACTCCAGAAGCTAAGGCCAGTGTGGGCTACACAGTAAGTTTAACACTAACCTAAACTACATAGGGAACTATGTCTGCAAAAAATGAGCAAAGAACTTGAATAGGCATTTATCTAAAAGAAAAGTTATACAAATGATCACACATGAAAAGATGCTCAATATTAGTAATGATTAGGGATATGCAAAATAGAATCATAGCCGGGCGTGGTGGCTCACGCCTGTAATCCCAGCACTTGGGAGGCTGAGGCAGGAGGATCGGTGTGAGTTCGAGACCAGCCTGGGCTACAAAAGTGAGCTCAGGGCTAGCCTGAACTGCATAGCAAGACCCTGTCTCAAAAAGACAAAAAAAAAGAAAAAAAGAATCATAACGAGATGTCTCACACCCATGAGGATGTCTATTTTGAAAACAGAAAATAATGAGTATTGGGAGTTATGTAGAGAAACTTGAACCAGGTGTAGTGGTGCATTCCTGCAATCCCAGTACTGGGAGGCTGAGACAAGAGGATCGCCATAAGTTTGAGGCCAGCCTGGGATACATGGTGAGTTTACCACTAATCTAAATTATAGAATGAGACTCTGTTTCAAAAGAAAGAAAAAAAAGTGAAAGAATCAACAACTAGGATATTATTTTTTCGAAAAGTTTCTGCATGTCAAAAAATTCATCAACGGAGTAAAAAGAAAACCCACAAATTAGGAAAAAATGATATCCAACTGTCCCTCAGACAGAGGAGTTCTATCTAGAACATATAAAGAATTTTTAGACTTCTGGTCACAGTCCCGATTTCGCCAGGCGCCCGTGCCTGCCAGGCCAGACCCACCGGGCTTCATAGCAGCCAGCAGCCCAAGCTCTGACACGTAGCCGGGAACTTCTGCACGGAAACAACTTGGGGGATCCAGACGAAATGCCCATAAACGCTAAAAGCATAACGTCACCGAAGTGCAGAGATCGCTTCCATACAAAATGATAACAACAAGGAGTAGGATGCAATCTCAGGGTCCGAGCCCACCCAAATCAGATACAGGAGATACTACCATGGAAGAAAATGGGAATCATGCAGATGAAACCTCTGAACCGGTAGCATCTGAGCCAGAAAGACAAGTGCAAAAATTTATAGAACAACTAAGATCAGAGATAACATCTGAAGTAAAACAAAAGAAATACATGAAGTGGAAAAATGACTGGAGAAACATATAGAGGAAATCAGGGCAGAAATAATATCTGAAGTTAACAAAGACATGTCTAAATCAATAGCATCCCAAGTAGAGGAACAACTACAGAAAGGTAGAGAGGAGAACAGAACAGAAATAATCTCTGAATTAGAGAGAGAAAGGATAACTATAATGAGAAACTTCAGTACTACTAAAGAAGACATCGATAAAAAATTAGAGGAGAATAGAAAAATGATGGAGTCCCTGCCGGAACAATATAGGAAAGAAATAGATCGCATGAAATAGTTTCAAAGAGATATACAATAAAATAAAATCTCGATCACAAGTTGGCAGAGCCGTATGAATGAAAGTGAAGATAGAGTCTCAGATCTTGAAGACACAGTTGCAGCCAGTGAAAGAGTAAGAAAGGATCTTTTAAAAACAACCAGAATTCAGGAAAAAAAAAAAAAAATTCAACATCTGCAAGATGATGCAAAAATGAACAACATGAGATTACTAGGAATCAATGAGAAAGGAAGAGTCAATACAAATGATATAAAAAGAATATGGGCAGCAGTAATAGTAGAACACTTCCCAAATGTGAGAAAACAACTGGACATCCAGGTAACTGAAGCATACAGAACTTCAAATAACATCAACCTGACTAAAAACACGCCAAGTCATATAATAGTCAAGATACCAGAAATGCAGGTGAAGTATAATATACTAAAAGCTGCCAGAGAAAAGAAACAGATCACATTTAAAGGAAAACCCATCAGAATAACAGCAGATTTCTCTTCACAAACCATGAAGGCAAGAAGAGCATGGAGCAGAGTGCTTCAAGTCCTCCATGAAAACAAATTTCAGTCCAGACTACTATACCCGGCAAAACTCTCCTTCAAGTATGAGGGAGAAGTGAAATATTTCCATGACAAGGAGCAACTAAAGAATTTCATGACATCAAAGCCAATGCTACACAATATTCTAACAAATATTTTAGAGAGGGACCAAAATGACGCGAATTCAACAAATGAGAACAGAAATATCCCACCAAATAGAGTAACCAACTAAACATAGGAGGAAAAAGTGGTAAACAGTAGAAATAAAAGTCATGTCAACCATAAGTCAATACATTTCAACTGTAACCATCAATGTAAATGGACACAATTCTCCAATTAAAAGAAATAGACTTGCAGAGTGGATAAGGAAACAGAGCCCAACAATATGCTGTATATAAGAAACACACTTAACTCATAAAGAAACTCAAAGGCTTAAAGTTAAAGGTTGGAAAACAGTACTACATGCTCCTGCACCTAAAAAAAAAAAAAAAAAAAAAAAAAAAAAAAAAAAAAAAAAAAAAAAAAAAAAAAAAAAAAAAAAAAAAAAACAAAAAAAACAACAAAAAAAAAAAAAAAAAAAAAAAAAAAAAAAAAAAAAAAAAAAAAAAAAAAAAAAAAGCAGGGGCAGCAATCCTGTCTAAACTTCAAACCAAGATTGATCAAACGAAACAGAGAAACAGAGAAGGCCACTACATACTGGTTAGGGGAAAAATTCATGATGAAGAATTAACATTCATAAATATGTATGCACCCAACATGGGAGCAACAAGCTATATAAAACAAACCTTAATGGACATGAAAAATCTCATATCCAATACCACAATCTTAACAGGAGACCTCAACACTCCCTTATCCGAAAAAGATAGGTCAAGCAGACAAAAAATTAGCAAAGAAGTAGCAGAACTGAATCAGAACTTGGAACAACTGGACTTAGTGGACATACACAGAGTGTTCCACCCAACCACTTCAAAATACACATTCTTTTCAGCTGCACATGGAACATTTTCTAAAATAGATCACATATTAGTCCATAGATCATGCTTAAGTAGATGCAAGAAAACAGAAATTATCCCATGCATGTTATCTCACCATAGTGCAATCAAATTGGAAATAAAGGATGAAAGAAACCATAGGAATTCCAGGACTACATGGAAATTAAACAACACTCTTCTCAACAACCAGTGGATTACAGATGAAATTAAACAGTATCTAGAATTTAAGGAAAATTCAAACACAACCTACTGGAATTTGTGGGATGCAATGAAAGCAATTCTCAGAGGGAAATTTATAGCTCTGAACTCACACATTAAGAAAATAGAAATGGAGGGGCTGGGGAGATAGCTCCGAGGCACAAGTGCCTGCTGGGCAAGTGCAAGGTCGTGAGTTTGAACCCTGGTCCCACAAAAAAAAAAAGAAAAAAGAAAATAGAAATGGAGCAAATAAACAATCTTACACAACACTTAAGCCGACTAGAAACAGAAGAACAAACAAAATCCAAAGCCCAAAGGCAGGAGGAAATTATAAAGATTAGAGCAGAAATCAATTCAATTGAGACAGAGAAAACAATACAAAGAATTAATGAATCCAAAAGCTGGTTCTTTGAAAGATTAAATAAGATTGATAAGCTCCTAGCTAACCTCATCAAAAAGAGGAAAGAAAGGACTCAAATTCAAGCAATAAGGAATAAAAGGGTGAAATTACTACAGACCCAGCAGAGATACAGAGGATCATAAACAGCTACTTTGAGAGTCTTTACTTTCATAGAATTGAAGTCACAGATGAAATGGACAGACTCCTAGAAAACTACAAATTACCAAAACTGAATCAAGAAGATATTAGAACTCTCAATAACCCAATAACAGCCAATGAAATAAAAAATGTAATAAAAAGCATGCCAACAAAGAGAAGTCCAGGACCTGATGGATTCACCTCTGAATTCTACAAGAAATTTAAAGAAGATATGACCCCAATACTCCTTAAACTCTTCAATGAAATTAAGAAAGAAGCAATTCTTCCAAAATCATTCCTAGAGGCAAGTATTACACTGATACCAAAACCAGAAAGAGATGTAACTAAAAAAGAAAGCTACAGACCAATTTCTTTCATGAACATAGATGCAAAAATTCTCAATGAAATCCTAGCCACTAGAATACAACAAATCATCAAGAAGATTAGGCACCACAACCAGGTAGGATTCATTCCAGGGATGCAAGGATGGTTCAATATATGCAAATCTATGAATGCAATACACTATATCAATAGAGCCAAGACCAAAAATCACATAATCGTCTCAATTGATGCTGAAAAGGCCTTTGATAAAGTTCAACAATCATTCATGTTTCAAGTCCTACAGAAAATTGGAATAGAGGGCCTCTACCTCAACCTGATAAAAGCCATCTATGACAATCCAACAGCTAGCATAATTCTAAATGGGGAAAGACTGAAGTCTTTTACTCTAAAATATGGTACAAGACAAGGATGTGCCCTATCGCCACCTCTATTCAATACAGTTCTGGAGTCATTAGCTATAGCCATTAGACAAGAAGGAGAAATAAAAGGAATAAGAAAGAAGAAGTAGCTGAGCATGATGGCTCACGCCTGTAATCCCAGCACTCGGGAGGCTGAGGCAGGAAGACTGGTGTGAGTTCGAGACCAGCCTGGGCTACAAAAGTGAGCTCAAGGCCAGCCTCAACTGCATAGCAAGACCCTGTCTCAAAAAGACAAAAAAAAAGAAGTAAAACTTTCACTATTTGCAGATGACATGATAATCTACTTAGAAGACCCAAAGAACTCCACCAAAAAGCTACTGGAATTAATACACAAATTCAGTAGCATAGCAGGTTACAAAGTAAACACACAAAAGTCAACAGCATTCCTCTACACAGATAACAAACACACTGAGGGAGAAACTAGAGAAACAGTACCTTTTAGGATAGTACCAAAGAAAATGAAACACTTAGGAATCAACCTCACTAAAGAAGTAAAAGACCTTTTCAATGAAAACTATAGTACTCTGAAAAAAAGAGATCTTAGAAGATTTCAGAAAATGGAAAAATAGCCGGGCGTGGTGGCTCACGCCTGTAATCCCAGCACTTGGGAGGCTGAGGCAGGAGGATCAGTGTGAGTTTGAGACCAGCCTGGGATACAAAAGTGAGTTCAAGGCCAGCCTGAACTGCATAGCGAGACCCTGTCTCAAAAA
>PVJA010035234.1:0-21950 GCA_004027025.1 Myocastor coypus
TTTTTTTTTTTTTTTTTTTTTTTTTTGGCCTGTGTAACTTTTAAAGAAAGATCTAACAGAACATATGTTGTAGGTAAGGATTTAGATAGTAAAGCATATATATATATGGAGTTAATTGATTCTTAAATGGATTCACTCTATTGATATATAAATGATTTACACTGTTACACAAAAATTTTTACATCATCTGTAACAATTCTCTCATTACTTCTAAAAATAATGCTGGGGTTTTTTTTTGGGGGGGACCTAATTCGAACTCATGACTTAGGACTTGCCAGGGAAGCACTTGTGCCATGGAACTATCTCCCAAGCCCTTGTTTTGGTTGACCTTTAAAAAGTCTATGCTAATTAAATTGCTATTACGTCTATCAAGAAACACCCTCTTTGCACACCATTTAGACTTATCTCCAAGTTCTGTAGCTTCCTTTTGCCTTTGCTAATTAGCAAGGCTACCTCAATTCTCTACATTGATTTTCATTACCACTTTCCAAAGTTTTTCTCCAATGAAACTGGAATGTCAAGTAACATCTTGCTCTTCTTTTGCATGTAGATCAGCTGGAAGCCCAACTTTTCCACAGAGGTAGTAGGAATTGCTTTCTTCAGTAATTCCTACTGAGATAGAAGGAAAAGATAGCAGATGTGATTTAAAGTTAAAATAGTTCCAGGAGGTTCTGGGCAAATAATGACACTACAGGAGCTCAAAATCATATATGTTTGTGAAATTTACATTTATTCTTCTGAGAATTTTGTAATATTTACTTAAAGTCTCTTGGATGTGGAGGAGGTCAATAGCCTGACTAATAATCACATTAGTCATTACCTTAGTTGAGAGATAAATAAATGCTTGGGGTTTATTATTCCTAAAGAAAACTGTATGCCTCATATACACACATGGACAATTGTTAGCTTTATATTTAGCAGTTTGTAAAATGAATATTAGAGACACACAAAAATGAAAAAGAGCGAGAGACAGAGAGATTATCGACATGACGTTCTTAAAGCCACAGAAAATAGAAGTTTTGATGTGTGGAAACAGATAAAAGTAAATGTCCACGTTCCAGAAGAGAGAGAAGGCACTCATCCTTCTATCTTTGTTTTGCTCGTGTGCCCAACATGTTGTGTGATGCCCGCTAACATTGGTAAGAATAAGTCATTTTACATTGGTCAACTTATAATTGGATTCAAATTAGATTCTCTTCTAGACATGCCTTAACCATTTTATAAACATTCAATTCATTAACAGGTATCAAAACATTGTTTACCCACTCAGGTTAACCATCACAGTTTTCTACTACTGAGAAACTCCTGAAGAAACATCTTACAGAATGTATGTTATAGGTCATTATTTACATAATAAAATTTTCTTTACATAATTGACTTTCCTCAATCAGTTGTGAATTTATTATGTGTACAAAAGGAATAGAATCATTTTAACTCCATTAAAACAAAACATCGGATTATTTATTCATGTTATTGTGCATACGAATTACTCAAGATTGGCGGCAGGGTATCTGATATGCCACCAAACTCTTTTTGTAGTAAGCATAGACGGTGCATATCATGGTTAAATTCTCACCTCCATGATGTGAGGTAGGAATTTCTATTTCATTCTCACAGAAGAGACTTAAAGTTTTTCACAGGTTAAGTCACCTTCTGAGAATCCTCTAATATGTGGGTGCTGGGGTTACATTGGATTATAAATCTTTCAATGATATATTTTGCTTTTGCTTTCCTTATTACCAAATTTATCATCGAATTTAAGCCAATGTTTAATAATAATGAATCTCATATTTGTTAACAAAATGATTAATAAACAAAATACTAATTAAATAATGAAAAAGAATGATTTCAATTGTCAGACTGTTTTTACTATCCTTATGATACATTAATAACAATAGCTCATGGAAACTAACCAATTGGTGGAACTGAAAAAGACATGATAGAATTTATCAACACAGTCTTTAGTTTATTCTTAGAGATAATTAGTCTATCTACTGATAAACTACACCCAAGTACAGCAGTCTCTTTTCTACCACTATGATGAAATGTTTAAAGCTGTTATTACCAGTTTCAGGAGTCAGACTTTATTATTAAGATTTTTATTAGCTCTATTGCATAAAGGAGAATATATTTGAACAGGAAAAATATTTTATAATGAATACATAAATATACTTGTGTTAAGGTTGTCTTAAAATACCATTACTTATGGCAGAGTTCAGTAAAAAAACTTTTCTCCATCCCCATCCAGAAATGGGCATTCAAAATGAATACATACTTCTCAGAGGAAGATATACTAGAAGCTAATAAATACATGCAAAAATGTTACAAATCACTAGCCATCCATGAAGTGAAAATTAAGACAACAATTAGATAATATTTTAGCTCAGAAAGAATGGCTATGATAAAGAAATCTGCCAACAAATGATGGAGAGGCTGTGGGGAAAAGGAACACTTCTCCACCATTGGTGGGAATGCAGACTGGTGAAACCATGATGGAAAGAAGTGTAGACTCCTTAAAAAACTAAGACTGGATGTCCCATTCAATATAGCTCTCCCCCACCCCCATAATAGAACTCAGTGATGTCCAAATTATCTAAGAACTGAAAACATCTTATCATCGTGATATCTATGCACCTATGTTTATAGCAACACAATTTGTGATTGGTTCTCTTGGCAACAACCAAAATGCCCATCATCTGAAGATTAGTTGAAAAAAGATGGGGTATTTATATACAATGAAATATTACTCAGCTGTAGATAATGAGAAACTAAAAGGCCTCATATAGAAGTGGATGTATTTTGAACATATACTCATAAGTGTCATAAACCAGACCTACACGTGTAAATACTGTTGTCTCCTTAGTGTAAGAACTCAAAAGAAGAAATAAAAATGGAAAGGCATAACACAGCTGAATGGAAATCAAGAACTTAAGGGTTAAACGACAAACAGACTGCAAATAGTAAAGTTAAGAAACATGACAGGGGCCAAACCATGCACTAATATACACAGAGTGAATTAGACAATGGTCCTAAGAATCTCCAACAGGTTTGAGACAATGAGGATAGCAACATATAATACTAAAACTGTGCTTGGAATTATTCTGATCATTTAGAAGGATGCTTCTTCTAATATAATTTCAGTTATTGCTATACACTCTCCCAAGTACATGGTTGTTTTAGAAGAAAACAGAAAATGGCAATAAAAGAGAATACGAGACAAGGAAAAATGTCATAGGGTTAACATCCTATAATTGTGTATATAGTTAGATTTCTAAATTTCTGTGTAAAAATGTGAATTGTTTTAAATCACATGCTATAGGGATTTATTAGAATACCAATGATTGATGGAAAATACGGGTTCCATATTGTCTAAGACATTTGATATTCAGAAAGGTAGTGATGTTAAGCTCAAGAATCTAGAGGGTTAACAAGTTTATAGAACGAAAAAAAAGAAAGAGAAAAAAGAAGGGTTACAAAGATAACTCATATTTTGGCCCTAGCCCTGCTAGGTGAGTGGGGACTCAGGACATAATAGAACCAGTGTTATAACATCCTATAACTCAGTGGTGTCCCAAATTTTCTGTTCAAGGAGATAATGGGACCATAGAGAAAAAGGATCGATGATGTATAGTGTGCCTAAAGAGAATCACCTAGAGAGAAAAGATTCTCTCAGGCTTTCACAGACAGCAAACTGGTCAAGCAATGGCCATGACTCCTTCAAATGGCTGACACTGATAAAAGTTCTACAAAATGTTATACATGGTTTCAAGGTAAATCCTGAGATTTGACTGACCTTGTCAGATACAAACATTACATGTTTTGTTATATAAGTCTTTCTTTAACTTGGCCTTAACCATCCAGCGGAAAAGTTTAACCATGAGGTATAAAAAGTAAAGCCATATTAATATGCTGATTTGTAAAAGGATCAAGTGAACAGATCCTGACACTGACAGTTCTGCTGATAACCCACTACTATTATGGACTATTGGACTATATATACAACTGCTTTCTCTTAGTTAAATTAGAACAAATATTTATACTAATAGCATTTATAATATTTATCATTTTTGCATCTTCTACTCTCAACAACTACTATGAAGACGACAATATGCATTGCATTAATTATTATCACTGTCCCACATACATATTTTGATATTGTCTTATTGATATTTCTTTTTATTAAAATTATATAAAAACCTCTCTACGAGTAGGAATGATAATATTATCTAGAAGGAGATAATTAGCTTCTTGAAGAAGTATGTACCACTCTTTCTTGTGTTTTCATCTGTATAAGGGTTGTAAATTATGTTTCATGTCTTTACATAATTGTTTTCTGTAACTTGTCTGCCTGTACCATTTCTTAGGATGTTCTGTTGTTTTGCTTTGGTTTTCTTTTTGGAGAGTTATTTTAAATAAAAGACTGATTTATGCTACAAATATTAATTGATTTTAAATATAGAAACAGAGCTATCATATTTGTACTTTAATTTTTCATTTATGTGTCTCTAAAACTTCTAGGTTCACACTTCATTTTTCACCCTCAGTTGAAGTACTTCTTCTCATGCTACCTATTGAATATTTTGTCTTTCTCCATTAGGTGGTTGCACCAACTTCATCATACATCTAAATCTCACATAGTAATCAGTCTGTCTCAGAATTAGTAACTTCCATTATTCAATTTGTCTGGTTTTGGACCATTAAGATACTATTTTCATTGCTATGACAGTTCAATAAATCCTGATATCTGGTAGGATTAAAATTTATGTCTTCATTATTTTAAGGGAAATTTAGATATTTTAATGATTTAAATTAAAAATTAAGGTTATCAGGACTATGGAAACTACATAACTGGAGGTTTTATTGAGTTTGCATTAAGTTTGTAGTCTTTGTGTTGTCTGTTCTATTATTACTTTTATGAAGTAGAAAATTACTAGTTTTACCAATTATAGCTTCCCTTCCAATTTCTTTTTCTCTTTTTTCTGTCTCTCTGTCTCTGTCTCTCTGTCTCTGTCTCAATGTCTCTGTCTCTCTGTCTCTCTCTGTCTCTCTGTCTCTGTTTCTCTCTCTCTCTGTTTCTCTCTCTCTCTCTCTCTCTCTCTCTCTCTCTCTCTCTCTCTCTCTCTGTGCATTTAGTACAGGATCAAAAAGTCTCACTACACAGATCTGAGTCATAGTGATCCTCTTGTTTTCAGCCTCTCATCTACTGGAATTGGAGGTGTGTACCACCATGCTCAGCCTCAGTTGTGTTTCAAGCACACCCCAGGGGTCCATCCAGCATGGCACACTGGGGATCACACCCCAGTGCAGGTGCTTTAATACTCTGAGCTACCTGGCAGACCCTTCCCTTCCAATTCTAATTGAATGACTTAGTTTCGAGCCTCATAGCATAATTTTCTTGGTAAAAACTGGGATGTATAGCCTGTTACCATTGTCAAAAGATTTACTGTCAAAATTGATTAATCATTTATGTGCTGTAGTTTGTTTATTATATAAAAATTCTAATCACTTTGGGGACATTCCTGGTCTGGATAGATAGCCCAAGCATTGCAGAGGCTGCCTGGCAAGTCAAAGATTGTGAATTCAATAACCGTTAACCCCCTCAAAATGAGGACATTCTTTTTGCTAACAATGTATTTTTGTTGAAACTTTTTAATTTAATTATCAATGATATTAAAGTTTATACAACTTTTTATATTTAGTTGCATCAAATATTCTTTACCTTCATCTCCATAGATTTAACTACTATGTGTTGAATCTCTCTGATATGTATTCCGATGGTCATATATCCTCCTATAGAGGATGTACAGCACCTTGTACTGCGTGGGCTATATTCCCATCCCAGAAACGTCCTCAAGTTGGCTAGCATTTTATATGATAAACAACATACAGAAAATTAAATGACTGATCAATATTGATGACAAATCTTCTGATATCAATAATAGTGTATAAATTCATACATTTGCCAACAAAATCATAACACTAAGAACTCACAGTCACATTTTGATGCCTATTGATTTAATACTTTTTTGAATTTATAAAACTACACAAATAAAAAGGGCTAAAATTATACACGCAGCTAAACCCAGACATGGGAAAATGTTCAGGTAATATTTTATACATTGCTGGCTAATTGATGCATGCATTACAATACTTCCCAAATCCCTTTCTTGGATATCCATCTCAAAATATACACACAGATTTATATGTGATTCTACTTGAAGCTGTGCACTGCAGTTTATTTGTATTTACTAACCAAAAGCCTCTGGGGAATCCATAGGACATTTGGGGAACAAATGAGGAAAATATTGCACATATAGAATATGGAAGAGTGTTAAGCCATTAAAAGAAAAGAATAAGGGAAGATTCTGGAAGAATAGGATGCACCTTCCACCCAGCAACAGCTCTTGTGCAGTTCACAGGAAACACGTGGGAAAAATGATCTTGTCCTGCAAACACTGGACCCTATACCGTATACTCCAGTGGAATAAATCAGACCCTTATGCACAAGCAAGGATTTATCTCCTTTGTGTGAGAACCTGAAACAGATAAATGAAATCTGAAGAACAAAATAGATACAGGTAGAAGGGAATGAACTTATTGAAAAAGACAGACATACTAAGTTGAGAAGGACAGGAAAGGGAGTGGGAAAAACAGGTTTATCTACATATATAAGCACAATTGTTTGGTCAACTGCACTGTGCATTTCTGTTGGTGTATGAAAAAGAGCAGATAATGTTTAATTTGTTTTGTCTCCTTTTTTCCATTTATTGCATTTCTTCTCCTCTTAAAATTTTTATAGCTTTCTTTCTTTCTTTCTTCTTCCCTTCATACATATATCTCATATTATGAATTACTAGAAGATAATAATGTAGATTACGACAAATACCGTGAAACTCTTATTATTGCTTTAAGTGACATTCTGTATCAATTGCAAATTTTTTCTTCTTTAAGTCCAATTTGTACTCTCTTTAAAATAAAAAATAAGATAAAATGAATATACATAACATTGTTAAATTTTTATCCTTGTTCTGAAATTCTATGTCATATATATTATTGTATGCTGCTCTGTTTCTTGGTTTTTGCTATTTTTTATTTTCTATTCATTTCTACTCTGTAAGATAAAATTTAAAAAATAATTAAAATAAAACATCATGCAGACACTTTATTTAGGTCACACCATTTTTGAATTATTTTTGTAATTTAAAATTACCGTTCCACTGTCTTTGAGCTGGTACATTTTTATAAAGGCGTCTTGAAGGGGAAATAGCATGCATCGCACACAGTCCCTGAATTTTCTCCCGTTCCTCTCAGCGTGGAAGAGATGTGGGTCTTCATAGGCAAGAATGCCTGTGCAATGGAAGATTCCAGAGTGCCATCCTGGAAGCAGTTTCGTTAAGTGGTTCTTTCATTAAGAGGTCCTTGGTCCTCCCAGTAGTGCAACCAGACAGCAAGTGAGTTTCTTATTTCTAAAATTTATCATGTTTTCACTTTTTTCAGTATTCCACCGAGGCAAAAGTTCATTTATGGCTGAACAAAAGACTATGTTTCCGATGTTTGAAGCAATCGTTGTTTCACTGGCCTGCCTGAAAAGGGACACATAAAAATTCATTAGCTTGCATCTTAACAGTCTTCCCACAGAAGATAAAGCAGGCATTTCTGCTTCCCACCCTAAACTTGAGTGTATCTCCACTTTGTTTCTCTCCTCCTCCTCAGTACACCCACACACCCACACACACACACACACACACACACACACTCATTTGAACTATATCAACTATATCTTTCTAACATCCTTTTGCATAAAAACTTAGGGACAGAGCCTCCAATTTTCTCAGCTAATACCGATGTGCAGAACTGAAAGCAGATTAATCTGTTGTTAGATATTATATTCAGCTGTAGTTATTTCATCAGACTCTGGTGTAATGTATGTGTGTGCATGTGTGCTTCCATGTAAGTTTTTTAAAGTATAAGTGCTAGTACTGCAGTTTTTAAGTGTGCCAAAGCCAATGCACCAAGAGGTAAAAATCATTGTAGTGCCAGTGTTTCCAGGTGTGCTGGTGCAATGCCTGTCATCCCATCATCGTGCGAGGCAAAACATGGAGGATTGAAAAGTCAAGCCCAGCCTCGGTAACTTAGTAAATTAGCAAGACCCTACCCGGAAACAGAAATTTGAAGAAGGCTAAAGGGTCTCGATGAAGAGACCCTGAGCTCCATGCTCACCACTAAAAAAATAAAGAACCTGAGAAAGGGGCAAAAGAAGCCAAGTGCAGCACATAGAGCGGCATCCTGGTTGATTAGTAAGCAGAAGGAGAGGTAAAACTTCTGCTGGCAGACTTCGTGAAGTGTTCCTATCCGGGAAGGAGCCTGGTGCAATGTCAGACACTTTGAATAACTTCAGTTACTTGTAGCTTAACAGCCGTCCCTATTGCATTGATACGTGGATTAAGAGTGACTACTGCAAAGGAACTAGAGTCTTGGATTGTAAGGACTGGATAAAGAGTATGTTGGAGGTATGGGCTCTACATTGGTTGATTTTATATAAGGTGCACTTGTAGGCAAGAAGCTTGCTATTCTTATTCTAAGGAATTAGCAAATTTAGGGTAGGGGTTGGGTGTAAGCAAGCTCTCCAAATATCAAAACATCAAAAATAGAAGATAAAACAGTGAAATTGATAATTAGTACACATCTATCATCCTATCATCTATCTATCTATCTATCTATCTATCTATCTATCTATCTATCTTTGTGTGTATGTGTGTGTATCTGTATGTCTTTTGTATGTACAATGTAATAATTACACATGTAGCTATATATATTATATATATTATATAATATGTATATATATATATATATATATATATATTGTTTTTGTTTTTTTTTTTGTTTTTAGGATAAAAAGGCTGATTTTTTCCAAAAGTGAAAAAAGCTATCTGAATATGGGATTTGGGTATGGGAGGCAGAAGCAGAAGGATCAAAAATGAGAGTCTAGCCTGAAAGAATTCACTGTTTGCTCAGACACCCTATCTCAAAATAGAAAATAAAATCTAGAAATGTGGCTCACAGTAAAGACCCTGAGTTCAGTCCTCAGTGCAAAAATATGTGCAACTGGAGTAAGAGGTTCATCTTTATTTTCTTGTGTTTCGTTTTTCAGTTATTCCTTTGCCAACTGCTGAAAAGCATATTTTTCTCCCATTGGATGGTCTTGGAACACTTGTTGAAAATCAGTTAACCACACATTCATGGCTATGTTTCTGGGCTCTTAATTTAATTCTATTGATGTACATGTCTTTATTTACTCCAGTACCACACTGTATTGATTACCTCGGTTTTGTGGTAAGTTTAGAAATCAGCAAACATAGTATCATTTTTTGTATCCTTGAACCCTTTCAAAGTGTTTATAAGCTTTGGTATAAAATTATCAAGTTAAGCCGGGCATCGTGGCTCATGCCTGTAATCCCAGCACTCGGGAGGCTGAGGCAGAAGGATCGGTGCAAGTTCGAGACCAGCCTGGGCTACAAAAGTGAGCTCAAGGCCAACCTGAACTGCATAGTGAGACTCTGTCTCAAAAAAGACAAAAAATAAAATAAAATTAAATTAAATTAAAATAAAATTATCAAGTTATATTTTAAAATCTACACTTTTACTGTGAATTGGATTGAATATACAGACCATATTGAGAAATATTGTTTTCTTGATAATATTGATCTTTTAGCCCATGAAATGAAATTCCTTAGCAACTGAATAAAGCTATTATGTATTTGTTTGAAATTTTAAGGTGTAGATTTTTACATACATTTAGTTTATTTTATTTCCATATATTTTACTATACTGATGTTAGTATAATTGGAATTTTGATTACTTAATTTTTCATGGGCTGAGGAAATATCTCAGGTATCTAGGCACCTGACTGGCAAGCACAAGGACAAGAGTTCCATTCCTGGTACTGCATCCTGTGCTGGATCTGAAGCCCGGTGTGGTAGTATATGACTGTAATCCCGTTATGGATGAGGCTGAGTCAGGAAGATTTCTATGAGTCTGAGTGGCATAGCAAGATCCTATACCAAATAAATAAAGAAATAAACAAACAAACAAACAAATAAATAAATAAATAAGTTAAGTAAGTCCAGATGTTGGATTTGATGCTGTTAAATTTGAAAAGGTTAAGTTTCAAATTGTTCTCTATCTTTTATGTGCTGCCATTTACATGCAGTAGAATTAATTGAGAAGAGAATATTATATATGAAATAATGGACAAATAAAAAAGGTAAATGGAGATATTTTTCATTGAAGTTCAAAAGATGAGTAAATAAATGGTCACTACTTAAATGATTGCATTTCTTTAAGTTTTACATCATTTTTTGGATAGTATATATAAATAGATTTAAACTTTGAAATTTTCTGTTGAATTCATTTAATAAAGAATCCTACAGTAACTGTAAACCATCAGGGCTGGGGAGAGAGCTCATCAGTCTAAGAATCTGCCTGGAAAGCACAAGAACCCAGGAGTCAGATTAAATTGCCCATACTGCATGTCATGCCACTGTGCTGACCACTGAAACTGGGCATGGTGGTGCCCGCCTGTTATGTTAGGTCTGGGAAGGCTGGAACAAGATCATTATGAGTTCAAGCTGTGTAGTGAGACCTTGTACCACATAAATAATTAAAAGATCTTGGGCTAGCCAGATAGCTCAGTGGATTAAAGTGCCTGCTTAGCAGGCACTGGGATTCTATTTTTGGCTGGCGGTGCTGACCCCACTCCGGGGTCTTCTGAGATGGAGATTGAGGCAGGGCGTGGTGATGTTCACGAGAGTTTGGGATGCTGAAAACAGGAGAATCCGTATGAGTCTGATCTGTGTAGTGAGACCCTGCTGACCCTCTACTAAATACAAACAAAGAAACAAATAAATAAAACCTTTCAAAAAGTTAAAAGAAATAATGTGATACACCAGTATTTTCAAAAAAGATCTTGTTCCTTTGAAATAGATATCTAGCTTGAATCCCACAATGAGTACGACACTTTTCACCTCAAAATCGCTCATCCTACTTAGAAATCAAACTTAGAGATACTGGCTGTAAGATTTTGTTAACCTGGTGGATAGAAGACTTGAACTGAGGCAGTAATAATGCTATCAACCAAGAAAAAAGATTTGTTGATACTTTGCCTTGAAGCATTGCACAAGGAAGATAACTAGAAAAAGCATTTACTTTTGCGTATTTTAATCTTTTTTGGATGGAAGTGCTTCTGTCATTGTCAAAATAGAAAAAAAAAAAAACACTCTTTATCATAAGTAGCTAGCTAGTATGAGATGAATCCAGTTACAATTTGGGCTGCCTGGGTTCTTCATTTCAGACAGGCATGTGGCTCACAGCAGCACAGGGCAGGGCCAAGGGAGACTGCGTCTGTTTGCACGGGACAGAAATAGGACATTATTTTCAGCAATCAGCTGACATCCCTGAATCCTAGACTCATGGGAAATCATACTTATTTTGTTTTTTTATCCTCTCTTTTATATTTTTTTAGTTTAAAATTTTCTTTTCCTTTCTCTCTTTCTCGCTTTTCTGCCTATGTTTCCTCCCGTTTTTCCTTTCCTCTTCCCGTATTTCATTGATCCTTCATTTTCCTTGTTTTTCAACACTTTCTGTCAGCAGTTAGTACTCTGTCTTTGTGCTAAATATCATGGATGATGAAAAGAAGAAAAGTTTAATATTACTTTTTACTCTTAGAAGCTGTAAGTATATGCAGAAGAGGAGAAATGACCTCAAACACATTTGCGATCAACTAGGTAGTTGGCAATCACTGGTAAGGTAATTGAGTGTTAGTGGTGACAATGGCTGGCCGTGTATCAGAGCTAGGAAAGTTTGCTAATTACTTAGAAGGACACTTCCGCTTTTCCTTTGCATTCTGCCTGAGAAGAATATGAAGCTATTGAAATTTTCCACTCTGTGGACTAAGAACGAGGAATGCAATTCCCACTGTAAACAGGTTACTACTGTACAGTTCACTTTCTCTGCAAGAGGTTTTTTTCAAGTGAAAGAGGGTGCTTGCAAAATTCCATCAGGAAATAAGAATAAGCCGGACTGCTAGGCCCAGTAAGATAGATTAATAACTAAAGGACTATGTTAGCTGATTTTTTAAATCTTATTCTTTTAAAATGTTGCGCAAGCTTAAGTTGTTAACCCTCCAGAACAAGGGCCAGGGAGATGGATCAGCGGAATAAGTGCCTGCCTGGCAGAAAGGAAGCTTAGTGATGCTATTACGCTATAACATAGGTACTGGAGTTTAATGTCACTGTCTTTCTGAATATCACATGCGTTAGATTTAACATGGGGCTGGTATTTTCCATCAGCCATTGATATTCTAATAAATCCTTATAGAATGTGATAAAAAGAAACAGTTGCACATTTTTACATAGAAATTTTGAAATTTAACCATGTACAAAATTGCAGCAGGGCAATCCTATGACATTTTTCCTTCTCTCTTAGTTTCTTTTATTACCCTTTTTTGTTTTTTTTTTAAACAAACATTTACCTGAGAGAGAATAGAGTAATATTTTTTTTTAGATTTTGACCTGCTTTTTTATTTATTTAGAATTTTATTAATATCAACAAAACCACTAGCCAACTTGCCCGCTCCTATAACAAAATTTTATGCATTTCTTCAAAATACAACTTCAGTCCTCAGCCCCCATCCCTTTGTGCAATATTGTATTTTATTTTTTATAACTTTATTATTATTAATAAGAAATAATAATGAGACAGTTTCAGAACCCATGAGTAGGACAGCCACAATCATCAATACAGTGCTTATTGTTGTCTTCATAGTAGGTGTTCAGAGTACAAGATATGAGTTTTCTAAAGACTACTGGTACAAATATTTCTTCTAATTAAACTAAGAGAAAGTAGTTGTATGTATAGTTCAATATTCCATAATTCATCATTTTAGTAGCCTGATGTGACGTTGTTCAAAGATAAGACTACTACTACCAGTACTTTTTTTTTTTTTTTTTTTTTTTTTTTTTGGTAGTGGGGACAAATTGTCTCTCCCACCCTACATTGCTCTATCTGAGGTCAAACTTGTGATCTTTCTAGGTCAGCTTCACAAACAACACGGATTACAGGCTTTCACTACTGCACCTGACTTCGATTTTTAATAACTGGACAATACTGGGTTAGACATCTGAGTCTATAGTCTATATAAATGGACCTCAAGCTTGCCTTAGAAACATATGGGACATATTCAGAATTTTTCTTTCATATAAGGAACCCAGGATTTTCTTTTAAAAATAGTATAAACAACAGCAAAGTCAACATCAACAGTTACAATAAAAAATTGCTGATGACATTCATTGATTGTGACATATATCTCACTGAAAATTTTCATGATCTTGCTTTAGTTAATTCTCAAAACAATCACATGAGTTTTGAGAGTTTTGGGGATTGTTGGGTGGAATCCAAACCCAGAGAAGCTCCAACAGTGTGTGCAATGGTGCCTGAGCTGGGCAGAAGTGGGTCCTGGCCCTCAACTCTAAGGACACAGCAGAGAATTCAGATAGCACAATCAAAGTGTCCTTAGCCTTAAAGCCTACAGTCTTGCAGAAATGATTTCTGCCTGGAAGGGAGTGGCTCAGTCTTACACTCCTCTGCATTTTCCTAGTATTTGTGTCACTTGTGGGGGATCAGATGAAACAAGCTAGGAAAGAGCATCCTTCTCAGGCCACTGAGTTGCCACAGATGCCATTATTCCAGGATTGCATGAGTGATGTTCCTGGGACATGATATGTGCAGTGAGCTGTTAATGAGATCTACGCTATTTCCAGAGAATGCCTTTCCATCCATTCTGGGAATCTGTGCTTGCTCAGTGATCCCAGGAACGGAACTTTTAATTCTAGTGCCAGCTTAAACAAACTACTGGTTAGGTAGCATCTAGTACTCACCTCGTTCGACCTTTACTGGATCCAGCAAATTCATGGAAAGCCATGACAGAAAAGGAATGGTTTTGGACTGCTACTGTGTAACTCTACTCTCTGCTATTTGGAGGTCACCAGCACAACTCAACTATTGAATTTCAGGGAAGTGAGGGCACTAAATCCAGAAAAGGAGCCCCATATAGCAAAGAAGTGTGTTCTCTATGACATTGATGTCTACAAGACTGACTTCTCAAAGCTCTACTTCGTTTGGCACCTATCAGTAGTACTATGGGAAGGAAAAGTTGGATCGATTGGCATTTTGATGAAGAAATGATTTGCTCCCTTGGTAGAACTTGTTTGCTGGTTGAATTAAGCCATTCATAACCTGTTCTCATCTACACACCTGCTAGTAAGAGATTTATGTGACACACTTTTGGCCAGAGAAATAGAAGAAGACTTAGTTTTGACAGACTTGTAAGGACACTCATATTATATTGATAAAAATATCTGTGTTTAGCTTCATTAGTCCATCTATCTCAGGCACCCATAAAAATTATTTGCTAGAACATAGATAAGTTCTATGTATAAACAACCATTATAAATATAACCATGATTAAGTGTATTCATTCATGAATATAATTATGAAAATTCTTGTCATATGGTTAGTACTTCAAAAATAATATTACTATTTATAATTATTATTATTAATTTTATTATTATCCCAAGTACGAAAATAAGGCCTAAATAATGATAGTGCAATTAAAAATAGAAATTTCTTGAGTTTATTTATTTTTTATTAGTTTATTTTTTTGTCTTTTTGAGACAGGGTCTCACTATGCAGTTCAGGCTGGCCTTCAGCTCACTTTTGTAGCCCAGGCTGGTCTCAAACTCACACTGATCCTCTTGCCTCAGCCTCCCAAGTGCTGGGATTACAGGCGTGTGCCACCACGCTCAACTTTTCTTGAGTTTATAAGGGTTTAGCACTGTGAAAAACCTGATTTTGGGCTTCTTGAAATATTAAACAAAGATCTTCCTCTATTTCCAAAGTTACTTTAGTTAGCTTTTGTGTTACTTGTGATGAAATCAAATACAGTCTTACATGACGAATGCAACATAGGACCTGTTAGTGTTTATTAGTTTAACTACTATGGTCTGCAGTCACAGCTGACCCTGAGAGCCTGTGATGACTTCTCCACCTAGTGGTCAGCTATCCGTACCCTGGACCCCTGCAGAGGCTCAACACTTCCAAGCCAGCCTGAAGTACTTTTGAGCCCTCCTGACACCTAGAAAGACCTTCCTTTCTGCTGAGGTTTGGATTTCAAACACTGTCGCTTCAAAAGAAGAGTATTTGTCATCATATGGTTAGGCTGAAGATGCGCGCTGCACACTCAGGTGACACAAAGCACTGACATTCCGGTTCACTCTTCGCATGTGCTTTTTCACACCCCTCTGCCATCTCCTCTTTCCAATGGCCGTGCAGGCATGACTCAGATAATTACTTTCAGAGATCCAGCCATAGGCCCAAGACACTTTCTTTCCCACTATTTGATTTTTTTTTTCTTTTATTTGTTACAGGGTCTTGCTGCACAGTTTGGACTGCTAGTGATCCTCCAGTGTCTGCATGCCCAGCACCGGGATTACAGGTGTACACCACCACACCTGGCTTTGGTGGCCAGCACAGCATGGCCAGGGCTCTGGGCCTCACGTGACACGCAGTGCTGCAGACCACACCAGGGTCCCTGTGCTTACCAGGCAGGTTCTTAGGTTGCAGGGATATCTCCCCAGTCCCTCCCAACTTTCAGTACAAGCGAAACTTTGACTCCTTATGTAAATAACCAAACAAGCTTGTTTCATATCAACTTACAGATAGCTGTCAGTGCTTTTTTTTTTTCTCCAGTTAAGTTTTCTAAATATCATTTGTATTAATGCTGAGAAATGTTATGATGATAAAAATACGTATATACAATGGAACCTGACCCAACTGAAAGTGGCTTGCCTACATAAGACAAAGCAACCATGTAATTAATAGAAGCAATGTAACCTCACAAGAAGAGTCCAGTGCTTAACTATTATAGGAATTCATCTTTAGACACACATTTGCGATTACATTCATGACTGGGTATTAGTCCATTCTCTTCCCTGTGATGTAAATGCACTGTGATCCCACTTAGCTAACGCCCTTCCTCAAAAATTGATTTCCACCAATATGAGTCAGGTTGAAAGAGTTCTGTGTAGATATGGTTGCAGTGGCACCTCATGACTGAGGCATGCCAGATTACGAGGCACAAAGATGGTTAGTTATCTCTACCGGTAAAGTGTGCTGAACATGAAGAGAGAAGGCGAAAAATGTTCTGGGGAGTGAGCAAAAACAGAAGTCCACTTCTTTTTTGACAAGCATGTTGCTTTTGCAGGACTGAATGCTTTAATTTCCTTCAACATTGGCACTTCTGGCCTTGTATAAAGTCTTACCATTCCTATGAGATCCCGTGTGGTGGCACAGGAAAGATCTTGTAGGAGGGGAGGAAATAAGACAAGTTCTGAAGGGTTCCTGGAGGAAATGAGGCCAGGATTTAGAGAGCAAGATCCATTTTACTCTCGTTTTATTGTTCGCCCTCCTTACTATTAGCCTTACTTGACCTTCTACCCTGACAAATAGCATGAAAGATGATTAGGTTATTGTCTGGATGGAGTCTCAGAGACATGGTGAGCGATGCTGTTTGCTACCAGGAATTGCTGAGCATGGTGCTCGCTTTCTTTGTTCTTCACAGATATCATCAGAAATGGAACAGGGCGGGTCTTCTTCCACGTGGTAGCTGGAGGCTCAGGCATCAGGCAGGTCCCTGTCAGCGAGAAGAGCCAGAAAGGCACCTGGCCACATCCTTTCCACATCCTACTCCCCAGTACAAAGGATCACAAAGACAACACATTGGTGTGGAGAGAAACACTCTTCTAGCACAGCATTTCCATGTGCCAAATCCTAGGGAAGTTATACATTTCAGGGAAAACAAAGTGGTCAGAGCTTGGCATTGGTTACCATCAACAAATGGGAAAGAAGCTGGGTTCCCCAGACAAACTTCTCATGTTCTTTCTATCCCATTCTCATAAACTAGGTGATTATATGACATTAGCCAAGTTCTTAAAAACTCCAACTTCAATTTTATCTGTCTCAGAAGACAATGACATTTTCCTCTTGATGATCTTAAGATTTTTTAAACAGTGATGGTCATATAGTATTTATTTAATTACACTATGTATTGCTATGTACATGCTATTTAACAAGGACTAGAGCTATACCACAAAAAGTGCTAACATCTGGAAGCAAAATGTTGATCTAAACATATGATACCCAAGTGTCCTTGGAGCATCCAGGGTGAAGCAAAAGTAACTTAAAGAAATCAAAGCAACATGATGTTATATAGCTTCTTAGAGGTGAGTCGCCGTCATATGTTGGAAATCAAAAAGAGGCTTGGAGCCCCTTAGAGTCCACCAGGACTTTCTGGAAGAAGTGATGAGAAGAAGGTTGCAGGCTAATCAAAGTTGTGATGGTTTCTGTCCAGATGTCCCACCAAAGCCTCATTCTCTCTACCATTCAGTCATGGGTTGGAGGCTTCTCAGGGGTGGCTGAGTGTAGTTTATGATGGCTTCATGGTGCAGTGTTGGAACTAATGGTGCAATTGCTACACCTACCCTAGGGTGGGCACTCTGCATACCATATAAGGGAGAAAAAGCATCCTGCTCCCTTTCTACCTCTCCCCGCCATGATGCTTTTGCTATTTTCCTCCACCATGAGCTGTTTCCCTTCTGCAAGTGCTACCGCACGTTAGTCAGCTGATTATGGACTAAAACTTTGACAAGCTAAGAGATGAATAAACCCTTCTTCCCTTAACTTGTGGATATTGTGCATTTTGTTTCAGCAACAAAAAAAAATGAAAATAATGTAGAGATGATGGCGTGCTGGACAGGTGGAAGGTGAGTGTTTCAGGCAGAGGTATTTCATGCTTCCTGGGGATCCAGGAAGCAAGAGCAGATTAGAAGTACATTCAGCCAAAGAGATATTTTAAGGGCCAACATTCAGAAGAGTTGTGTCTAATGGAGTAGAAGAGGCAAAAGAGAAGCCAGGTGAAATTAGGAAGGTGTCTGTACATTCAGCAGTCACTATGGGAAGGCTTTCATGAGGGCTCTGCTGATCCAATTTCTATTTTGTAATGAAAGGTGACAGTGGGACAAATAACCCCTGCCTTTGTCCTCAGCTACGGTGTCCTATAAAACTACAAGAACATCTTCTCTATGCTTATTTCTAGAGGCCCTGGACTCCAGGTCTTGGGGAGTTAAAGACAGCTCATATGCAAAATGTCAGGACAGTGAGGTCTGTGATAGTGTTTCTCTCCATTGTCACCATCCCAGTGTCAGGTGTTAGCGAGAAAGCTGTTGCTCACTCCTTCGGGCACCAGTTGTCTGAGGCCTTCTGTCCCGGCTTCCTCAGAAGCAGTAGCTGGATTCACCAAAGGCGACACTGACCAATGCTGACAGGAAGATTTCATCTTCATTCTGCCCTCAAATGTAATAAACACTGCTGCCATCTGCAAAGTGCTTCAGCATTCCAGGTTTTAATTCCTTGCAGCTTCATTACATGGAGTCATCCAGAAGTGCTGTCACCCTTCAGCAAATGTTTGTTGAATCTGCTTTGTCTACAGAAATAAAAACAAAAACAATGACCTGTTGTTCAGGGCACTCCTGTTCTAATTCTACCTCTCTCACTAAATAGTTCTGACCTGGTACAAACATGACAACATTTACAGGCCTTTGCTCTCTGAGAGTCACTCTAGATGACTTCTAAGTCTTGTTTCTCTGTTACAGTCTCAATTTCATCTCTCAGATTTAAAGTTGAAGAAAGCAGTATTTAGTGGCACAGAGACTTGCTTTTTTTAACTTGTAAGAGCATAAAATAATAGATAAAGCATGATGGATGGTATAGTATTTCAAGATACAAGGCAATAAAAATTCAACAATGATTGTTATATTGTACATCAGTGCCTTGAGAGTAGTCACTCAAATTAACCAATATAAACATGCAAAACTCGTTCAAATGAAAATCTTCAGCACTAACTGTTCTACAGAGGGACTGTAATACTCCTCTTTTTGAATTATTTCTCCCAGGCACACCTAAGGGGACTCTTCATTTTTATCTAACTTAGCAAAATTATTCCACAATACAAATTGTGAAGTGTTTTACTCTGAGTGGTTACAAATGGAAGCATAGCATCATCCAGCCTCTTGAATTTAGTTGATTTTATAGTAAATATTTCAATTTTTTTCCTCAATCCCTGTTGCTCTTCCCAGTTTGAGTCAATCAAGTGGATGAAGTAGCTTGCTCTAAAATTAGCTAGTGAGTCCCTTTCATCTTTTATTTTTTTGAAATGGGAATTAAACTCAGGCCTCAAGGAACTAAAAATCTAGTTTTTCTTCCACAAACTTGCAGAATGCTTGGACTCCTGCCCTTACCAGATCAACACAAAAGTTTCTCAAGTGGCATATGATTTTTATCGCAAACCACCTCTTTTGAGGAAGGCTATTGAAAAATGCACCGGCCGAGATTCTGTACTTCAGACCACATCACGTTACTCTCTAGGGTTTCACGTATCATCTCAGTGTACCCAGAACATGTGGTGAGTCCTGTGTTGCCCTCATTGTGGGCTGGTGCTGGAAAAACATGAAGAACAGAACTGACAGAGCCAGCTGTGCATTCCTGGGCCAGCACATGTGAGACTCTAATATGCACTTTCAAATGTAAATGCTGAGCCAGTGGGTTCTGTGGCCACCACAGAAGAGCTAACAATCAGGACAGAGGAAAAGGGGCCAGCTCCTAAGCTCTGCCACATAGCTACACAACAGCTGTTCTTCCTTGCACAGCATGCCGTGAACAAAGCCTGTGATGTGTGGCAGGAGCACAGTGTGATTTTCGGGGACCCACTACTCCTGTTCAGAGTTAATTACTGTGAAATCAACAGACAAGTGTAAAATGGTTCTCTAGGAAGTTCTTTCCTATCTAATGACCTGCTCGTACATTTGGTAGACCTGCCTGCCAGACTTCTGGCCATGGAACCGACAGCTGTCCCAGGAAGCAGTTCCTAGGGTGCACGGTGAGCCTTAGCATCGAATGGCGTGAATCCTTGCAATGCCTTTAGTGTGCAACCACTGCACTATGAGAGACAGCCTCAAGCGCAAGTACTGACGCAGGACTATGCAGAAAGTCCTATGGTATTTTAATCTTTACAGAGAGTAAAACAATAGTAAAAACAATATTAGAAATAATACATGATTTTACTAAGTAAAAAGATAAGAATTCAACCATGGTTGTTATATTGAGTTTGAGAAAGTTCCTTTTCAAAATTAGTTTTTGTCATCTGTTAACAGGAACACACATAATACATTCCTTGTGTTTAGTATGTGCACACTAATTAGAAATGGATTTGAACTTTTATTTGTATTGGTATAGGATTGGAGTACCTAATTATTGCATTCTTCTTGGAGAAAAAAAAATATATATATAAAACTTCTTCCCCCTTTCTTCCTCCCAATAAATATAAATTTCAAAAACGTATTTTAGGATGAATATTTTGGCTATGGAAATTTTGAGAAGTAGAGTTACACAGATAAGAAATTTAATGTTCTATCTGCCAATTTTTCTTCTGCCTGTAACCTCTGATTTTTTTTTTTTTTTTTTTTTACGTTCTTTGCTATAAGGCAACAGAAGTTTGAGGACTGGAAAATATTTGATGCAAAGTGTGAAGCACTGTGGGTAACAGATAGAGACACTTCATACATAAAAAACTGTGATGACCTTTCAGATTGCTACTTGGTTACATGAGGAAGTTGGCTCAGGTGATCACAGAGACACTAGAGCCTGTAATCATAGAGAGCTCAGAAAAACAGTGCAAATACACAGACGCTTTCTCCAGACACTGCTGCAAGGGGCAGTACTATTGTGAAGTTCATGGAGCAGCCCTCCTAGTTGGTCCCTACCTGTTGATTAGTTTCTCCTATCCAATCCCTTCGAGTGACTGTCTTGTAACCTCAGCTTCTGTTCATGGGATGATGTTCACCATTATATATGAGCACTTAGGCACCTCTTCATGAGTGGGACCAGGACAGAACTTCTCAGATTCCAGTGGCAGGTGATACTAGTATCACCGAGTATCTAGGTACACTAGTATCAAGGTAAGCCCATCCAGCGCCTCTACTCCAAGGCACTGGATAGACCCCTCCCTGATTGTATGGAGATGCCGAATGTATAGCGAAGGACTCAGTCATTAATATTCCCACTCCACCCAAACTGGGATGTTTTGAATTATGGAGGAGGAAAGGATAAAACTGAACACATTTATGTTATGTAACTTTTTTTTTTCCAAAAGGATTAGCTGTACTGGAGACACACAGCTGTTCTTTCCACAAGTCTCTTCAGAACAAGCTGCAGACAATGGTAAGAACAGAAAGCTTAAGACGAAATTCTGCATTCCTCTCTTCCTGGCTGAAAATCTCTGCAAATTCCTGCACTGAGCAGGAAATGTTCAACTGACGAGGGGCCTCATTGTCAAATCTAATGATGGTAGTACCTCTCCTTGGATCTAAGACCTCCTTCCCTGTGATTCTGTCTCTGTACATACTTTCTTTCCAGACCACTGATAGCTCTACCTCCATTTATGTTTATTTATTTGTTTGTTTGATTTCCTCCCAGTGGTACTTGGACATTGACACAATAATGCATCAGTTTTAAAGCATGTGACATGTTATGGACATTTCTGTTGTCATATATCAATATGTTAATTATCAGCTTTGAATTCATTGTCTTACTCACCACTCCCAATTGTTCTAGGCTTAGAACTCAGCAGTGGGAATGTCTCTGTAAAAGGTGTCCTGGAACTCTTTTACAGAGCTGCAGCTGCCCACGCTTAGTCCCTATGGCTTGAGGACTGACCTGTCCTACCTCCCACAGCAGAAATTTCATCAGGCATAACCCATAGTTTATTCCACACTTCTAGCTCC
>PVJA010035235.1:7874-21765 GCA_004027025.1 Myocastor coypus
CTCACGACCTTGCACTTGCCCAGCAGGCACTTGTGCCTCGGAGCCATCTCCCCAGCTCCCTAAGAGGTTATTTCTGAAGAGTGAAATTCCTAGCAATTTCACTCATAGTGTGTAAATGTAGGAAATGTTCCTATTCTCACAAGCTGATATTATTCTGCAGTCAGAAGCATTCATGAATTAAAATGATTTTTACAATAAGAAACCCACTCTAAAAAAAAGAAACCCACTCTAATTATCCTTATAATGAACATAATCCTGTATTGCAAACATATATTGATAAAAAAAAAAAAAACACTTGAAAATTAAGTTAATGTTAAAGAAATCCACTCTACAAGCAGTGTAACACCTGAGGATACACTGCGGCTTATCTTTTTGTGTTTCTAAGCTTCAGTGTAGATTTTTACACATCACAGATTGCAATACCTGAAAAGTCTTACATTTGGCATGAAGATGTTCATTTTCTTTTCTTTTTGTGGGGCTGGGATTTGAACTCACAACCTTATATTTGCCAGACAGGCACTTGTGCCACAGAGCTATCTTCCCAGCCCCTGTTCATTTTCCTAAAAGAGGAGAGAAGTCAAATCATGATTTAGAGTAATGAATAATAGAAATCAGGTATCAAACACGTGGTATTTCCAATTTTATTTTAGAAATTACAAGACTGTCTTCTGTATCCAGGATTATCTCCATGGCTACCCAGGCTGTCCTGTGCTATGGACAGAATATCTTCTTCCTGCCCCATCCCCAATCGTAAAATCTAGTCCTCAGCACCCCAGAATGTAACTGCACTGCACAGGGGGTCTGTAAAAAGGTAACTGAGTAAAAATTAGATGATTTCACTCACCCTGCTGTTCATCCACTATAGTATCCTTAGAAGAGATTAGAACCTGGAAAAGACCATTTGAAGGCAAAAGAAGACAGCTGCCTAGAACTCAAGAGCAAGCCCTCAGAACAAATTAAGTCTTCCAACGCTTTGACCCCGGCCTCTTAGCCTCCAAGACTGTAAGAAAATAAGTGTCTTGGGGCCAGCAATATAGCTCAGTGATCTACAGCACCTGCTTAGGCAAGCCTAGGCAGCCACAGGGACCACAGTTCGATCCCGGCAGCACACACTGCACCAGCCCCACCCCCAGGCCATAACAACAATAAAAAAAGAAAATAAGAGTCTGTTGCTCAGGCTACCCAGCCTGTGGTACTTCATCATGATTGCCCCTAGCAAATTAGTGCACCACATATGTTTAAATTTGTACACGGCCAGGCTGGTCTTGAACTCACACCGATCCTCAGGCCTCAGCCTCCCAACTGCTGAGATTACAGGTGTGCACCACCAGGCTAGGTTTATAGCCTTTTTTTTTTTTTTTTTTTATGGCCGGCTCAGCCTGCCTGGGGATGGGGCTGGCGCCAAGAATGTGGTGCCAGGGATCAGACTGCAGTCCCAGAGGTTGCCTAAGCTTTCCTGAGCAGCCTCTTTAGACCACTGAACCATCTCGCTGGTCCCAAATTTTAAATTTTAATCTATTCCTGGGTTAGTGACTGTTATGGTTTATGTCTATTGTCCCCCCAAAGCCTCATGGAGTCATTGGGCGGGGACTTCTAGAGTTTGAGACTTGATCCATGATCCCTGGGATTATAGGTTTTAGTACTGATGGGATTACGGATTTTAGTACTTCTGGGATTATGGGTGTAGCCTACGGCGGGAGCTAAGGCGGAGAGCCTGAATGTAATATAAAGAGAGACAGAGAGACAGACTGGAGCTCTAGCTGTTGCTGCTGTTCTGCTGCCGTGTTGGTTGGCTACCTCTGCCGCCATTTTGTTGCTGTTCCGCCGCCATGAACTGGATGCTCTCTGCTCTGTTCCACTCAGCCTTGGGCCAGCCGAATATGGACTGAAACCTCCACAAACTGTGAGCTAAAAAACCCTTTCCTTCCTTCATTTTGAGTGTTGGGTATTTGTCCCAGCAACGAGCAAAAAGTAACTAATACAGTGACGCACAGTAGGTTCCTTTCTCAAAATGCTGGACTGTACCCGTGAACCAGAGTTCCCGGGGCAGCCGTGAGATTGCAGGGGGTAGTGTAATGCGTCAGTGGGCTGAGCTGCTTAGCACAGTGATGTTTGAAAAATTAGAAGTATGGGCGGGGCGTGGTGACACACGCCTGTAATCCCAGTACTTGGGAGGCTGAGGTAGGAGGATCGATGTGAGTTCAAGACCAGCCTGGGCTACAAAAAGTAAGCTCAAGTCCAGCCTGAACTGCATAGTGAGACCCTGTCTCAGAAAGACAAAAACAAAAACAGACTGGGCCCAGCAGGATGGCTCAGCGGTCTAAAGCGCCTGCTTAGGAAAGCTTAGGTGGCTGCAGGGACCGCGGTTTGATCCCTGGCACCACATGCTGCACCAGCCCTGCCCTCAGGGCAGGCTGAGCTGGCCATAAAAATAAATAAATAAAACAAGAAAAAAAAAAAACAATTCTTTAAAAAAAGAAAAAAAAACAAAAAAAAAACCAAAACAGACAAACAGAAACTGTACCAGGACCTTGTACTTGCCAGGCAGGCGCTTACACCGCTGAGCTACATCACTGGCCCCTCCCTGAATGCATTTCTGACTTATGATACTTTATCAAGGCATAACTACCCTTGTAAATTAAGGAGTGTCTGCATATTGCTGGGTGACTCAAGGTCTTAGGTCAAAGTGTAGCTTAACACACTATGTCCCAAACAGGCTTCTCCATAAAGTTAGACAGAAGGCAACCGCAACGGCCATGTGCTTCAGGGTCCGCCCTGCTCTATGGGCATGCGTGGGAAATTAATTGGTATTTACAAGGCAGCCTGGGATATGTCCTAATGGCTAGAGTGAGATAAATGATTTGAATGCAACCTCTATACCTTTTCTGGCTAGGTGGTTTAGGACAAGTCGATATAATTGTGCTAGCCTTCATTTCCTTAAATGTGATGTGATGTGGTATGATATAAAGATATGATATGATATGATGTGATGTGATGTGATGTGATATGACATGATATAACATAATATAGAACTTTGGGGGCTGGGGAGAGAGCTCAGGGGCACAAGTGCCTGCCTAGCAAGTGCAAGGTCTTGAGTTTGATCCCTAGTTCCACAAAAAAAAAAAAAAAAAAAAAAAAAAAAATATATATATATATATATATATATATATATATATATATATATATATATCTTGGTCAAAGGACACAAACTTTTAGTTAAGAGAAGTAAGTTCAAGAGTACAATAGGGGGGCCCGGCAGGATGGCTCAGTGATCTAAAGCGCCTGCTTGGGAAAGCTTGGGTGGCTTCAGGGACCACGGTTCCATCCCCGGCACCACATGCTGCACCAGCCCTGCCCTCGGGGTGGGCCGAGCCGGCCATAAAAATGAGTGAATAAACAAAGGTTTTGAAACAAGAAAAAATAAATAAATAAAATAAAATAAATTATTAAAAAAAAAAAGAGTACAATAGGGTAGCCGGGCGTGGTGGCTCACGCATGTAATCCCAGCACTTGGAAGGCTGAGGCAGGAGGATCGGTGTGAGTTCGAGACCAGCCTGAACTCAACTTGAACTCACAAAAGTGAGTTCAAGGCTAGCCTGAACTGCATAGCAAGACCCTGTCTCAAAAAGACAAAAAAAAAAAAAAAAAGGAGTACAATAGGGTGATCATAGTTACTAATAATGTGTTTTATATATTTCTTTATGTTATGGCTGGTTTAGCCTGCCCTGGGGGTGGGGCTGGCACAGCATGCAGTACCAGGGATTGAACTGCAGTTCCTGCAGTTGCCTAAACTTGCCTAAGCAGGTGCTTTAGACCGCTAAGCCATCTCACCAGCCTCATGATGTGTTCTATTTTTGAAAGTCATCAAGAAACTCAATTTTTGCTTCCTCTCTTTTGCCTCAGAAATCGAACTCAGGACCTTGTGCTTTCCAGGCAGGTTCTGTGCCTGCTGAGCTATATCCCTAGCCCCAACAGAGTAGATTTTAAATGTTCTAATCACATGAAAAATAAGTTTATGACTTAATGCATAGGTTAATGATCTCAATTCAGCTAATTCCTGAAGTATACATGTTTCAAAACATCATGAGCAGGGGCCGGGGAGATAGCTCTGTGGCGCCAGTGCCTTTGGCCAGGGGCGGAGTTTGAAGGGGATGTTTAGATATACTTGAGAAGCTGATTGGGGGTCTTCCCTGAGGCAGCAAAAGGGGTGAAAGGAAACTGTGTCCTAGGCTGAGTTGGAGAAGAAGGAGGAGTGGTCCTGGGAAGATGGGGTTTTGTTTTAGGGGCTTTGACCATATTAGCTGACCACCATAGTGATTCAACACTTCATACCAGGGCCAGAGCCTACCTATGTGATATACCTTAAGTTCTCTAATTATAATGAAGAAAACAGAAGAACTGTAACGTTGCTTTCCTCTGTAGAAAGTTGATTTTGTGTACTCCAACCTCCCTCCTACCAGCCTACCACTCTGGGATTAGAAGGAAGAACAGAACACAGAAGGTGGCACAATTGACAAAAAGAATAAGTGCAGAATAAAATTAAAATAGTCACTGTGTGTGTGTGTGTGTGTGTGTGTGTGTGTGTGTATGTGGGACCAGAGTTCGAACCCATGACCTTGCACTTGCCAGGCCAGCACTTGTACCATGGAGCTATCTCCTCGGCCCCTTCCATTTTTAAAATTGCAGAATAGCCCAAGGAGGAAGGCATAATTATTAGGCATGATTTGCCAGTGGAAAAATAGCAGATTGGAGACAGGAAATAACAGCATGAAAGTCACCTCTAGAGATCAAAAGGAGAATTCTTTTTTTTTTTTTTTTTTTTTTTTGTGGGACCAGGGTTCAAAGTCATGATCTTATACTTGCCAGGCAGGCACTCCGTGTACCACGGAGCTATATCCCCAGCCCCCCAAAGTGAGAATTCTGAGCCAGGAATTCTGGCTCCAGATTCATGCTTGTTGGTGTGTGTATGTGTGCGTGTGTGTGCATGTATGTACATGAGCACACATGCTAAATCCAGGTCCCTAAGCTTGCTAAGCACATGCTCTACGTCTGAGCTGCAGCCTGGCTCCCCTTAAGTATTCTATTTTTAATCTCTACTAAATTGCTTTTCTGAAACAAGGGAAAAAAACAAGAAAAGAGAGTAAGAAAGAAAGAAAACCAAGAGTGGAACAAGAGAAAATGAAGAAAGGAAGAAGGAACTCAGGTTTCTATACTCTGAAAAATAATGAATCATAATTAAAGCTGCTCTAAAAAAGAGTCCTCCCCCCTTCACCAATCATTCAAAAAGACAAAAAACAAACAAACAGTGAACTGAGAGGTACATTAACTTCCCTTATTAAGAGAACTTCAGGCTTGGACTGAGGCCTGAAACCAGTATTCCAGGTCCAGTTTCAGCCAGCAGATGACCAATCGTGGGACTTCTTGGCCACCACAATTTCATGTGCTAATTCCCTAACAGATCTCCTCCATGTCTGTGTATTTTCTTGGTGCTGTCTCTCTGAAGAACCCTGACTAATACAGCTTCTCAGCCTCTGGGGCCCAGTCCCAAGTTAGTTAGGCCCAGCCCTCTTACGAGCAGGGAGATTAGGATATCAGTTGGTCAGAACCCTACAGATTCCCAGGGCGCAACATTATTGTGCATCTGAGCAAGGAAGCCTAAAATCAGAAGCGGGGCAAATGTGGAAGAACAGGCCAAGGGCCATCAGGAGCCGAGCAGGCATCAGCATCGAAGGCCCAGATGAAGGGCCCAGGCAAAGGATGAGAGCCTGGCCTAAGCGTAAAGGCAGTACCTGCGTTGTAGAAAGAATGGCTTCCGAGGTGAGCAGACTGTTTTATCTGCTGCGTAAAATCAGGCCTGACACTGAGCCTCTCTAAGGCCTTGTTGCCATGAGTAAAACGAACACCCTAATGCCTGTCTTCTAGTGTTGTTACAGGGAGGATACATAATGTATGGGAAGTGCCTGGAACCCGGAGCGCTCAATAAATGGGAGCTATTGCTAGAATCAACATAATCTGTATTATTTATATTGAACCGTAGACTCAGCTCAGGCTGAGAAGATAAAGTGAAAACAGCTTTTGCCAAGACAAGCCAAGCCAGGATGGGGAGCTGGGCCTCTCCAAGCTTTGTTCCAAATGACTTTTGTCACGAAGCATCGGTCACTGGAAACTGTCGCTTTGTCCATCTGTTTTTATGTTTGGTGATGCTAACTCCACTGTCATTATGCTTTCCAGGGAAAATGAAAAGAATCTTAGATGTCTGTCAAGCCAGTCCCGTGCCGTGTTCGCCCCTCCGATATCCGTTCATCTTCTCTGCGGAGTGCGCTGTCCTCATTGTTGAGGGATTCAGACCACCTGCTGGCTGCCAATAGCCATCTCGGTGGCTTCTGACCAGACCTCATTAGCTAAGTGAGGTCAGGCCCAGTGGGGTTCCTGCTGACAGGGATGATTGGTGGGGACAAGGGGACCCAGGTGCTTGCAGGACGTGTTGCCTGTGATGACAGTGCACAATCGACCCAGATTGGTATAAAAAAGAAAAACCCAGGTCACAACCCTCCGAGGTCTCTGAGGAGCCCGGTGACACCTTATTTTATCAGGCAAGGACACTGACCATAGCAACCCTACATTTCCAATGAATATGGCTTGCCTGCTTCCTGTTGCCTTAGTATTTCAGTCACTATCAGCATTCGTGAAGATTTTAATGCATGCCTAGCTAAAGGCAGGTTGAAGCGCTGGCCTAAGGCATTTGCTTGACTGTCCCATTGAACCCTGGTCATGCCCTTATGAGGTCACATTGTCATTTGCTCCATTTTGTAGATTAATAGAGGCTCCAGCGGTTAGGAATGTACCTGAAGTCACACACAGCTAGTAAAACTTTTGAGCTGGGTGAAGAACCAAGGTCTGGCCAATTCCAGACCTCTAGCTCTAAATTAGAATGGCGACTGGTGGGTCTCACACTGTAATATGCACATAGGTCACCTGGGGAGTTGCTAAGAAAGTGCTGACCCTTCTGATCTAGACTGGGCCTGCGGTGTGACAGCTCTAACAGACGCCTGGGCTCTGTGAGTGCCGCTGGCTGCTCGGAGGACTGTCATCTTTCAACAAAGCACTGTTGGATGACTTGGTTTACAGAAATAGCTGGGCTTAAAAAAAAAAAAAAAAGAAAGAAAGAAAAGAAATACTGGGCTTAGCTTTGAAAGAGGTTCAAGTTCTAAAATGAGAGGTTTTTAACTCAGCTATAGGGACAGGGGTACAGCTCAGTAGTAGAGTACGGAGCAAGCATAATGCCCCAGGTTGGATCTCCAGCGCCACACACACACACACACACACACACAGAGAGAGCAGGCAAAACACTGGTGAGGTACATCATCTTATAGGCAGCTAAATTAGATAGAAATATTATAGGCCATCAGACAAGGCCAGGACCTCAAGGAGACAGATGGAAGACAAGGTGACTTTTTTTTTTTAACTTTATTTATTTATTTATTTATATTATGGCCAGCTCAGCCTGCCCTGGGCACAAGGCTGGCACAGCATGTGGTGCCAGGGATCAAACCATGGTCCCTGTGGTTGCCTCAGCTTGCCTAAGCAGGCACTTTAGACTGCTGAGCTATCTTGCCAGCCCAGACAGTAACTTTTTGTTTGTTTGTTTGTTTGTGGTACCAGGGATTGAACTCAGGGCCTTGTGCTTGCCAGGCAGGTGCTTATTCTACTGAGCTATCTCCTTGGCCCCAAGGACTTGGTAACTTTGGAAGAGACAAACACTCCCACTTTAGGCCAGAACTCAAGACAAAAGAGTAAACAAATGCAGCCACATACTTCCCTAAGGGTGGGCATCAGGGATTGATATTCTACATAGGCGTCAGTCACGTTGAAGGAGCCCAAATGCATCATTAACCCAACCCCCAACAGGAAGAGGCCCTATCGCATCGCACACTCATGCCTGCTTGCTACTGACTCGCTTCCCCATTTGGTCCTGGACCTCATCAATTGTACCTGAGCAGCGGTGCTTATAATCTTGTTTGCTGACCATCGTTTTGTCCCACCTCATACCCACCTAAGCGCGTTCCCATATTCTCCACCACCGTAGACACGCCTCACCACATGGTTTTACTCTATAAAAACCCCTGAAAGAGACAGCTTCCTGGGGACAACCCACTTGGGGTCCCCTTTCTGTTTGTCTTTTGGACAGAAGCTTTCTTTCCCCCAGTAGGTGTTCTGCTATCAACTTCTGTTTGTTCCTACAATGCATTCTTTGGTTTTAGAGAAGACAGGCTTGTCCCAGGTACCTTCCAGGTTGGGAGTTTCATTTCCCTTACATCAAGCTAACTCTGCACTGAGCAGCAGGTCGA
Organism: Myocastor coypus; assembly: GCA_004027025.1. Classification (NCBI taxonomy): domain Eukaryota; kingdom Metazoa; phylum Chordata; class Mammalia; order Rodentia; family Myocastoridae; genus Myocastor; species Myocastor coypus. The sequence continues at coordinate 16,223 of PVJA010035235.1, forward strand.
GTGCACCCGTACATTTTCTCAGGAAAACTGTGGTGTTCAGGGAAGGCATGACCAGGCACAGGTTCTCTGAGGCAGAGCAATGGGTTGTGAGTCTGTGCTCTTGTTCAGAGCCCACGCCCCAGGTCTTTCGGGCTGTCCCAGGACACTGTAACTTGTGCTCAGCGTTGGGAGGCCCCGTGTACTGGCTCGCTTTCAGGCCACTCTCAGCTGCTAGACTCTGAATTTCTTCCTACCTTTCCCTCTTATCTTTGATTTGTTGTTGTTGTTTGGTGGAACCGGGGTTCAAACTCACGGCCTTGTACTTGCCAGGCAGGCACTTGTGCCACGGAGCTATCTCCCTACTCCCCCGCCCTCTTATCTTATCTTTTACTTAATTTTATTTAAACCTCATTTACTTATTTGTGTTATGGCTGGTTGAGCCTGCCCTGGGGGTGGGGCTGGCGCAGCATGTGGTGCCTGCCATCTTGCCTAAACTTTCCTAGGCAGGTGCTTTAGACTGCTGAGCCATCTCACCAGCCCAATCCTCCTATCTTAAAAGCTGTCTCTCATTAATTAATTAATTAATTAATTCATTCATTCATTCATGTGATATGATCAGACTCATAGTGATCCTCCTGTTTTGAGCCTCCCAAGTTCTGGGATTACACGCACATGCTGCCATGCCCAGTCTCATTGCAGGTTCAGTGAGCCCCAGGAGCAGAGCTAGTATAACACACTGGGGATTGAATCAGGGTCCCTGCATCTGATTAAGCAGGCACTTTAATTCACTGAGCTGTTTGGCTGGCCTATCATTGTGCTTTTATTGCATTCTTCCCACATGTGGAACCTCTGGCTTTCTCTTTCTTTCTTTAATTCTCTCTCTCTCTCTCTCTCTCAGTACCAGGCCTCTGGCTTTTTCTGTATGATATCTGCTCACATAATGAGACAAAGTTCACCTGAACAGTCTCCCAATCTTAAGGTCACTGATTTGAGAACTCAATTACAGCGGCAGCATCTCTTCACAACACAACCAGAGGCAGTGTTGGATTAAACAGGAACAGAGAAGGCTTGTGGACTTCGGGCTAGAAGCTCCCAGAGCCCATCTCAAAATTCTGCTTATTACAACGTGTTTTTTTTTTTTTTTTTCCGGATGAGCTGTTCTCTTAGTTGATCAATACTTTTAGAGTTACAGAAATTGAGACTGCCTCAGCTGCCTCACTTCTGCTTTCATTTCTGTTCATTCATTATAAGCCCTTCTTTGGTATACGATTTACCAACAATGGCTTCAAAACGAAAATGGACTGAAATTCCCAGCAAATCAAGCTAGCCCACTTTTTTCTCATTTGCTGTGTAAACTGGAAGTGTAAAGTCACAACTGAGCTGTAGATCAGTTTGGGGTTTTCACTGACTCATCTGCAGACTTCAGAATACATTTTCAGAAATGAGGAAGGAGATCTTCCTACAGACCTCTGAATGCCTGCGGATGACGCAAGCTGACAGCCCTGAGTCACCTGCGTTTTGGAGGAGGGAGGTTTGTCAGGTCCTGATGTGGGAGCCTGAAGCCCACCTTTCCTGAACCCTGCCTGTTCTCCTTCCAGTGATTCTGTGCTATGGTTACGCAGCTCAGAAAACGTTAACCAGCCCTCTTTCCCCCACTTGATTCTAACTGTAAAGAAGGAGAAAGGAAGCTGCTGAAAGCCTCCCAGGAGAGTTCTTTCTCTAAGCAAAGCTGAGTGAGAAGCAACACATACCCCACCGTGGATTCCACCTTGGGAAGGTGGGACCATCTTAGCTCATTTGGGCTGTGACAGCACAATGGCATAGATCCTACCCTTTGCTCTAAGGGCTCTTATAGCAAAGCAGCCTAAGCTGGGTGGCTAGTTGTTTTTGAATAACAGAAATGGATGTCTCGCAGTGCTGGTGACGGAGACATCCAAGATCAAGATGCCAGTAGGTTGGGTGGAATTTAGGGGAACAGACACTCAGCCCAGTGCAATGGCCACAAAAGCCACTCATCAAGAAGTTGAACTAAACAAGATGATTCGGTTTGACTGTAGTTCTCTTTGGGTGCTACACTGCAAGATCACTGCACGGGAAATGCCTCATTGACTGACCCCATTCCCAGCAGAGAGCAGCGGGGGTGAGCCAGTGGCCTGCGTGCCACAGCACCCTGTACCATGGCAGGCGCTCGGGGGTTCGTCATCCCTGGCATAAGCACAGTGAGGTAACAGCTGCAGGAAAAGCCAAGTATCCATGGTAACTGAAGGTGAAGAGTGGTAGGGATTGGTCATAATGTTGCTTCCTCCAGAGTTTAAAAGGCAGGGCTGAATCGACTGCTTTCAACTGCATTTTTTTTGCAAATACGGAACAAGCTCTACTTTGCATTTTTGATCCCATGGCATCATTTCTGAGATATGAATCATAAAAGCGCCACATTTCTCCTCTGCCTGCTGAGACTTGTTTTATCACCCTCCTATTTCAGCGTCAGTAAAATGACGCTGTCATTCTAGCTGGGAGGTATTTTGATTATTCCAGACAGCTGACAAATGACATTGTGTGTGCGTGTGTGTGTGTGTGTGTGTGTGTGTGTGTGTGTGTGCTTGTGTTTATGCATCCTTTCTGGGACTGAAAAGAGAACTACCCCACCTTAGCAATGGATAAATGCATTTTTATGGTAACTAATTACTAAGTTGAGACTTTCTATGGAACCTTCTAGCCTCATGACAATTTACTGACAAAGATAATTTCTCGCTAAAGTCATCATTAGCAGAAGTCCTAGGCCACTCGCTTCTAAATAGAAGCATAAATGTAGGGTAGTGAAGTAAAGACTGGGAATAAAATAAGAGGGTTGAAGTGAATGATTTCTAAGGGTTCCTTTGATTTAAGGGAAATTTTAAGCTTAACTTTGGAAGGCTTAGGAATGATGATAAATGCTTGAAAAGGAGAGAGTAAATTTAGGCAGGAGCGGAAGTCTTCTAAGTGGTGAATACATTTGTGACTGTGGATGTTCGCATGTGTGTGTCTGCTCTGCGCCTAGCACTGACAGGATTTTTTTAAGATCGGAGGGATGGTTCAGGTTGATGGCAGAATAGAAAGGACTTAGAGGCAAGCCAGAAAGCCAGGAGCAAGACAGGCACTCCCCGAAAGGCTTGGCAGCAAGAATCAGCCTGAGAAGCACGCTGGCCAAGCCGTGCCAGTGCGCGGGAGAGGCGAGCTCCCTGGGGAGGCACCAGCTGTACAGCACGGAGATCCGGGCAGTCACGGAGCCCTTTCTGGCTGCGCTGCTGGTGAGAAGCAGGATCTGCACCGTGGAGCCTTAGGCTCAGGGGTAGGGCGTGGATGCTTACGGAGGATTAACTGGCACAAGGGAGTGGGGCGCCAGCAGGGTCAGCCACAAGGGGCCTAAGGGGCAGGCTGCTAGGGACCAGCTCTCCATTCCTGAGGCAAGCTGCTAGAATCAGGAAAAGTTGTGCGTAGGTCCAGGAGCGAGGATGACTTGGTGCTCAGTCTTGAGAAAGTAGTTTAAGGATCCTTAGGCTCTCCCCGGCTTCAGAGATACTCTGCAGGGATATGGGTGCTAGCGGGCTCACTGCCTGACTATAGAATCAGGCAGAGGATCCCATGAAGTTCCAGATGTGGCTCCCATCCTGGGTTTTATAAACTACCCGGGAAAGAAAGGTCCGCATGTGTGAGAAGAAGTCTCCTGTCACATGGGCTGTTCTATGCATAGGCTGCCCGTGTTAGGAGAAGGAGAGCGGCTGGAGACATAGCTGGGTGGAGAGCACGCTCAGCACAAGGGCCTGCATGCAGCCCCCAGCCCTGAAGAGAATCTGCTAGAAAGGAAGGCAATCTGGAAGGGACTGGCTGCCGAGATGGGCTGGATTTTTTTAGTACACGAAGAACAGCAGATTCTAGGCCGTAGGTGGGGGATGTCGATGGAGGTGAAAAAGAGAAGAAGGGTAAAAAAATTGGAGCTATTTTTCATCTACCGCAGCACAGTTGAACCTCTCCTTCCCGCAGGGAAAGCCAGCTCCGGAGCCACTGGCGAGGCCTGCGAAGGAGAAGGCAAAGGAAGTGGAGTTTGCTGATGGGAGAAAACCCAGCCTCTCCTCCGGTCTGGTTCTGGTTCGGCGCCTGGGGGATCTGACCTGGACCTGCAGCGGCACCACATTCAGGCCTTCAGGGCATCGCTCTGGCTTCCGGTCTCTGCCCTCCGTCCTTATCACCCCCACTCTTTGCCTTCCTTCTGTTTGCTTAGTGACTGCTTAAGCATTGGATCAAACTTTCCTGTTAATTAAAACCCGGGGGAGCTTGAAGCCTTGCTCAACTTTCCGACCTATCTGTGTGTGACGTAACGAGGCGGACTGTGCTCTGGTGACTCCAGATCCCAGGGCTGCTGACAGCATAGGTTGGGCTCCGAGCTCAGCCAGGATGAATGTCGCCCCCAAGTCACAGGCTCAGTATGGAGGAGGGATCAACTCGGCATGTTGGTCCATCATTATGACTCTTACTGTTTCAAAAAAGAACCAAGATGGGCTGTGACATACTCCTTTGGCACTGGCGGTTACCTTTCCTGGTCTGCTGCTGCTTGACAGATTCATAATGGTTAATGTCAGATTCCAGGACACTGATCTATGATGCTGAGAACGGAAGTACTCTCAGACAGTACTGGCTCTTAGCTGCTGTTTTACTCGGCTGGGACAGGGGGGAAATCTGAGCATGGATTTCTTTCCTCTAGCAGTATCTTTCTTAAAAAAAATATTTGTTTGGTACAGGGGCCCAGTAGGATGGCTCACTGGTCTAAAGCGCTTGCTTAGGAAAGCTTGGGAGGCTGCAGGGACCATGGCTCAATCCCCAGCACCACATGCTGTGCCAGCCCTGCCCCCATAAAAATAAACAAAGTTCTGAAACAAGAAAAAATAAAATAAAATAAATATTTATTTCGTACAGGGTCTCACTACGCGCAGCTTGGACTCATAGTGATCTTCCTGTCTCAGCCTCCCCAGTGCTGGGCTTACAGGTATATGCCACCACCCTGGGGGTTCCCGGGTTCCAGGCCAGCAGGGCATGTGGTATCGGTCATCGACCTTGGGTCCTTGTGCATGCCAGGCAGGTGCTTAGACCATGGAGCTATCTCCCCAGCCCCGTCCTCTATCTTAAGCAGACCTGACTGACATTTGGGTTGGAAAAGCAATCCATGTTATTCCAACTTTGAGAAATTATGTTTTAATGTTAAGAAAGGATGCACGTCCTACACCACTGCGGAGCTTCTTCCATGGACTTGTAGCAGAAAAAAAGAAGTCCTCCTACAAGGCTATCCTGGAGGTCTGGCAGTGGTGGGAGATAAAGGCAACGACGGCGCTACGGCACGTTGCTGTCAGCTTTATAACCTCTTTCCAGGCAGCCTGAGAGGAAGGCATGCTTTTATTAGCTATTCTGCAGCTGGGGGCATAAACTCACTTTCTTAGGCAGTAGTTGGTACATTGCAGTGTGGGAATAAGCCCGGCATTTCTGAACGTCAATTCACACCCTGCCCAATAAACTAGAGACTCTGTTCCAGTACA
>PVJA010035236.1:0-21938 GCA_004027025.1 Myocastor coypus
GGGACTGTGGCTTAGTGGTAGAAGCCCTGGCTTTGGTCTTAGGCACCCAAAAAATTCCTTAAAAAACAATGAAAGATTTCAGTGAAGTTGCATATCTCTGTAAGTGTGTGGCTACTGTTACATAATGATCTTTGAGAATCATAGCTTTAGTCATCTCACAGCAAAGCCTACTCACATAGTTTATCTTTTTTTAAAAAAAAAAAAAAAAAAAAAAAAAAAAAACAATAGTGAGCCAGGCGTGGTGGCTCACGCCTGTAATCCCAGCACTTGGGAGGCTGAGGCAGGAGGATTGTTGCGAGTTCGAGACCAGCCTAGGCTACAAAAGTGAGCTCAAGGTCAGTCTCAACTGCAGAGCAAGACCCTGTCTCAAAAAGACAAAAAAACCAAAACAATAGTCCCTTACTTTGTATATGTGAGTTTTCTTGTTTTGTTTTTCATTTGACTATTCTAAAATATCTGGATTTATATGAATCAGAATGCCTCTTTGCTTTTTTTGTTTCATTTTTTCTTGATAAAGGGATAAAAATAATATAATAAAAGCATAAAAATATGCAGATGCCCTAGAATTTGAGGGTACAGCCCTAAGTCCAGTATTTATTTTTAAAATACAACATGCCATGACTTCCCATATACTGATTCCACATCCCTTCGACAATTATGCAGGACTTCAGGAAATAGTACCTGGGTAGGAGGCAGAGGATGATGCAGACAAATGGTATTCTTACAATACCACAAAAGTGTCTTCTTAAAAGTATGTATATTAAAAAAGGGAAATTGACATGGTTTTTGGCCTGTTGCCCTCACTGTAGAGAAAAAAGACAGCAAGCAAATGCTTGCTCATTATGCTGATTAAATTGTTTGTATATTTATTTTATCATGACATGCTTGGTAAATTCTTCAGGTTAAAGTCCCAGATTTTCTTTTAATTTGTTGAGTTTAGAATCATGGAGAATGCTGATAGTCATTAATTTTTTTTCAAATGACTTTATCCCATAACATCTGTTGGAGCATCAGGTGTCATCCAGGTTGACAGAAATATAGCCAGAAATGCAATATGTTCTGTAATTATGGTGAATGCCATTTTGGGAGCAAGAATATGCTGGAATTACATATTATGAATGTTATTTGTTCTCATCCAGGATTTCTATAATCTGTGCACCTACAAGTGATAAAGCATGATTTATCCAAAGGTATAATGTGGTTTGGAAAGTCAGTTGTCAAGAATATGAACAAGCGCTTACTAACACATCCATTTAAAAGCTTTGTGATATTTGTTGAGTAGCATGGTAACGGTGTGATATCTGATGTAAATGCAGTAGTAATAACATGAGTGGCAGCAGAATAGACAACCATTCCTGAAAGAATGGTTGCCAGTCTTTACCTATTCTATGAACTTTAGCAGTGACAAGACTCCTGTAACAAATAGCGAGTTTCTAGGCATCTACTGAATTTTTGCAACATGATTTAAGAGAGCAAAAGGAGTAGCCAAAGGAAAAGAACCACAAATAGTGTGGCAAATCAAAACTGTTTCTAATTACTCACAGAATAACCCAAGTCGTCCATAACTTTCAAGATGGTGATTCTTTTCTCAGTGACTAGTTTCTGAACACTAGCCTGAGACTTTTGACATCTTTACCAATTAAAAATGGAGATAAGCAGCTTCTTTAATGTTTTCAAAAGTCTATTTCCCAATCATGGTGGTCAGCTGGGTTGTAGGTTCTGTTAAACAGCCTCTAGGATCAGACTGTTCTCCACACATAAGTATTTTTCAGGGTAGCATATAACTTTTAAAGGTACGTAGAAGCAGGACAGGTAAAATTTTGTAAAGTGAAACATTTTCAAAGTGAAACTGCTCTCATATTTCTGATAAGTTAAAGATCCATTTTTGTAATCCATGCAGCTGTCTTTTTATAAAAGAAATTCAAAGTCAAGTTGACAGAGTTCAAGCATGGTCCTGTGAGTGATATGGCTAACTGGGGAGTAGAGATCCTTTGATCTTACACATGCTTCACTCTCCAAGTTAGCAAATGTAGTAAAGACAGAAAGGCAGTCTGTGATTATAGGTACCATTTTGGTGACGAGCCATCCATGATGTCACTGGATCCTGCTAAGAAGTACCATGAAATATGGCTACATAAAAGCATGTAAGGTTCTATCTCCTGCATTCATTTTCCTGTTTACACATGGCTCAAACTCAGCTGTCAGCTGGTGCTGCTACTTCTCAAAGTCTGCCAGATTGTAGTGTTCCTCTAGTGCAGTGGTTCTCAGCCTTTCTAGTGCCATGACCCCACAGTACAGTTCCTCATGTTGTGGTGACCCCAAACCAAAAAATAATTTTGGTGGCTACTTCAAAACTGATTTTGCTACAGTTATGATTTCCGATGGCTTTAGGCAACCCCTGTGTTTTGGTCGTTCAACCCCACCGGGGTCACGACCCACAGGTTGAGAACTGCTGCTCTAGTGTAACTTGTCACTTTTGTCCAAGACTCTAAAAATAACATGACTACCACATAGCTTTGGGTTTGTTGGTAAATTGTCAGTAAGATTTCTTGATCCTTTGTTTTCTTTGAATCTAGACTGATTTCTGAAATTACCACTAATATTTGAAAGGACACTGTTAACTCATCCTCAGGTAAATGGGACAGCTTTGAAGCCAAATAGATAGATAGTATTTAGTCTCCTAATCACACACTTAATCATAGAGTGGACACATGATCATCTGACTATGGGTGACAGATTTCAGAGCTTGGGTTAATAAAATGCAGTTACTCTAAACAAATCTTCAATGAATAGCATTTCTGAGGAAAATCCAAGAAAGTCAAAATATTATTTCCTCTATTCACAATCTGTAATTAAATCCAAAGGCTGCTCCTTATAAAAATAGGAAAACAGCCCAGTTCATATGAAATGTGTACCTTTCTCTGACAGGACTGGGAGGTTCTTTATAGCTCTTAGGATTTGGCCTTGATGAAGCAGCTGGTGCTGTGTGCTGAGAGGCCCTCATCCCCGCCTCATCCCTCATCCCCGCCTCAGGCAGGTGTGAGTAGATCATGTGGTTTGAGCTGATAAACTTGCCCATGTGTGGGCACACTCAAGTTGTGCAGCACATCTGGCCACTTGCAGTGGTCTTACATCTTGCATGATTCCACGGGCTCTAGACAAAAACAGCATGGTGGAAGGAACTGGTGGTGAAAAGTCTCATGACATAATGAGTATGCTTGATACAGGGTAGTTCTGCACATAGCAAAATAACCCTATAAGTTTGTGTTACAAATTAAATTTGATGTGTCAATTTTATTTAGATTTCCTTCCATTTGGGAGGTTTGTTAGACCATTAAGGTTATATTAAAGTACTCTATGTGTGCTACTTAGTTTTGGTTGATGTAAAGAAACCTAGAAGTAATTATGACTTTTAATTTATAGAATTGTCAATACTTACTATTTATAGTTACTCCTGTTTCTCCTGTTGTACATGTAAGCAACTTTAGTCATAGGTTCTCTTCACATTTTAATTATTTACAAATAAAATGCCTTGAAATATTAAATACCAAAATGCATCTGAAACCATTAAGCAATGCTTTTATTTCAGATCTGTGTTTGTATTTAACTCCAAATTGGAATGAAATAGTAGTAATGGTCTGAGACCATACAAATTGAGTAACAAGCTTTATATACTTTACATTACTTCATTGTAACCCTTTAGAAATAAGACAATATTAGGAATTCAGGAGTTGCATTCGTTGTGGTACTGTGATGTAGGTCACTGACATTTGTAATGCTAAGTAAAACTGTTCAAGTGGGAAAATCAATTGGAAATGATATATGTATATTCATATAAGTAAATAATGTTTATGTTACAGTTCTGTACTTTTTATTTCAATTCTGACTTTTTGGTAAAGTTACCATTATTAATAAAAAGAGCAAATTAGACGAAACTTGTGGGTCTCAAGTAAGTAGACTCTGGTTTGCCTAATGCCTGTTTTCCATTTCATATATAACCGAAGAATTACAAAAATATTTTTGGGGCCCTAAAATGTAGAGGAAATGAAAATTGAGTAAGAGTTAAGACTATCTGAAATTAGAATCTGGCTAAGTGAAACTGAGCTCTAAGCCTCAAGAGGAAATAGGACAGAAAATGGGCCAGCCTGCCTGGAAGCCCTTAAGTCCTTGTGCTGTCACTCTGTGGCCCAGATATGTCACCTTTGGCTTTTCTCATCTCAAGACAGTAGTGAAGAACACTGTAAAAATGTGATCTGTGCTTATGACACACTACATTTCCACTTTTTAAAGCACTCTAGTTCTATACCTTTGGAGTCTGGATCAATAGTGTTATTTATTTTTAACATTTGCTAAAAGCTGCATTTCAGGGCCGTGGTTTGAACACTGCAGGATGTGGCTTTTTAAATTTGTGGAAAACTTGAAAATAGTGGTAACTGAAATTTGTCATTTTCTGTTAACCAGAGACTGATTTTTCTGCATCACTGGGGAGAAAAATACCAAATTTACAACTTGGCCTCAGTATTACTTCTTACTGAATAATTGAGAATAATTTAAAATTCAACTATGGGAAGGTTGTTTCCATGTCCTTGCTTAAGATAGTAACCTTTCAAACCTTAAGACGTGATGTAACAGATTTTGTGTGTGGTTTTCTTTTTGTTCAAAAAGCATGGTAACCTGTATTTTATATTGGGGTTTTTAAAAATGCTAAGCCTTTCATTTTATTGGTGAGAACCACACAGGAATAAAAAGCATGCATCCTTGTTTTCCTTTTTTTGCTTATTTTCTCCCATGCCCCTGAGGTGTTACGGAGTGTGACAGCAGAAGCAACTGTTGTGCTAGCATGGCTCTGAGTCCCTTCGGCTCACCCTCCATTGCCCCCTTGGTCTTGTGCTGGTGTTGAACAGCAGGGGTTGTACAGACCTCCATTCTAGATCTGTCTGTAAATGCTTGTGTTTGCCCCTCGTTTGCTGTGTCCTTTTCCAGGATTGCACAAGGCCCCGTTTGTCTGGTTCTTATTTTCAGAGAGTCTTCTAGACTTAATGGAGACACCATTCTAATACACATATTCTGTCATGTTTGCTGTTTGGTTTTCATCTCATTATTCTGAGTGGGCCTTATTTATTTCCTTGTAATTGGTAAGCTCAATGAAAGATTATAAGTCACTGTGTACCTATAACAGCATTTGTCCCCTAATGACTTTGTAAGCACTAGCATAGGACAGGGGAAGTTCTAATTAAGAGCTACCACCTAGAAATATGTCATATAGTTTTGGGACAGCTATTTCTTGGCTCAGGAGAAGTTCATGCACCAAAATTCATGTGGAACACTGTCCTTGGAAAGAAGTGCCCTCCTCCTGGCTGACGAGGATTGTGGCACTTGGAAAAAGCAGAGTATCCTCCAGGTCAGTAGACTACCTTGTGCACATGGGAAGAGAAGCTGTACTCTGCTGGGGAAATGCACTCCCAGCCTGAATGTACCTTCCTGTGTTGGGCACTGGGTTGGGAAGGATCCCCTGTGGCTTTGTGCCTGTGTGCACCAGTCCTGCACCTGCTTTCCCGACAATCGACACTCAGTTCCCCTATTGTAGGACAAACATTGGGAGACAAAAGAGCCTAAAACACCAATTTTCCTTCTACTTTACAAAAATTTTATTTTTACTTAAAAAAAATCCCTGTTTTCCCCTTTCATTTCCTACTTCCCCCTTCTTTGTTCTGCTTCTCTTGACCATTTGTTTCCTGCTTTCTAATATCTCCATTTTGCTCCTTGTCTCTCACACAAAAACAATGATATTTAGATGGGTGTGTTGTGTTTATTTCACTTAAAATTATGTTCTCAAGGTGCATTTGTTTACCTTAAAATGTCTCAAGCCTATTCTTCTTTATGACATAGTATCCATTGTATATGAAAAAAGTCATCTTCAGACTGGGGAGATAGCTTGGTGGTCTAACTCCCTGCCTGGCAAGTGCAAGGGCCCAGATTTGATTCCCAGTACCACATGCTGTGCTGGTCTACCAGCCTCTGAAGCTGGGCGTGGTGACACACACCTGTAATCCCAGCACTGGGGAGGCTGAAACAGGAGGATCACTAGAAGTCCAGGCTGTGTAGTCAGACCCTGTACTAAATAAATGAAAGATTTTTTAAATGAAAGAAATGCACATTTTCTTTATGCATTCATCTATGAAATGTGCACCTGTACTGTTTCCAAGATTTATCTGTTAAAAATTAGTGCTGCCTTAAATGCATATGACACTGAACTATAAAGCTTTTAACTAAGGAAGATAACTAAGAAAATTTTTGGGTCAAATGGAACCTCTAGTTTTAGTTTCTTGAGGAATTTCTGTACAAATTTGCCTATTGGTTGTACCAATCAACACTCCCACCAAAAGGGAAAAGGGTTCCTTTTTTCCCTTACAGCTTTGTCAACATTTGTTGTTGGTTGATTTCTTGATGATAGCTGTTCTTTTTTAAATGAGATGGAATCTCAGTGTTTTAATTTGTATTTTGCAAATGGTGAATGATATTGTTTAATATATTGGCTGTTTGTACTTCATTTAAGAAATATCTATTAATTTTATAGGCCCATTTTTGCACTAGGTCTTTAAGTTTGAGGGGTCTGATTTGAGTTCTTTGTATATTTTAGATATTAGTCCTTTTTCTGAAGAATAGTTGGTAAATGTTTCTTTCCTGTTCATGGGTTGTCTCATCACTCTGTTAGTGGTTTCTTTTGCTGTTAAGCTTTTCTGGTGGCAGTGGTGGCATGTACCTATAACCCCTGCACACTGAAGACTGAAACGGGAGGAGAGCTGAGTTCGAGGCTAGCCTAGAATACAAGGCAAGTTGAAGGCCAGCCTGAACTGCATAGTGAAAAGCTGTCTCAAAAAGTTGTTTTATTTTGTTTCGGATTTTTTTTTTTTTTTAACTTTTAATATGATGGGATCTCAGTTGTTAATTCTTCGTAATATTTTCTGTACAATAGTCTTTGCTTATACCTGTATCTTTTTTCCTTAATTTTTAATTTTTTTATTTATTTACTTGGTACAGGGTCTCTCTATGAAGCATGGACTCCTAGTGATCCTCTTGTCTCAGCCTTCCTAGTGCTGTGATTATAGATGTGCACTTTCCCGCCCAGTTTTCGTGGCTGACTTGGTATGTAGTACTGGGGATCAAACCTGGTTTCTTGTGCTTACCAGGCATGCATAGGCACTTAGACCACTGAGCTATTTCCCCAGGCTATACCTGTATCTTAAAAAATTAACTATTCTGCCTTTCATCAGATTAATCATGTGTTTTAATATTTATATATTTGATCCATTTTGATTTTAGTACAAGTGAATAATGAGAGGTACTAGTCTAGGTTTAATCTTTGGCATGTGGAAAGCTATTTTTTGAGCACCGTTTATCAAAGAAGCTGTCTTCCAGTGAATGTTCTTGGCCCCTTTGTTGAAGATAAGAGAGACGGGTTTATTTGGAATTGTTCCTGCATCTTCCATTGTGTTCCATTGACCCTCAGGTCTGTTTTTTGGGCAGTACTATGCCATTTTTATCATGGTAGCTCCATAGTATAACTTTAATTTCGGAATTGTATCACTTGTCTTGCCTTTTTTTGCCCAGAATTGACTTTTGCTATTCTAGGTGTCTCCTGTTTCCAAACAAATTTTACAGTTTCTGTATTTCTGTGACATATACTATAGGTATTTTAATTGAGATTTGAAAGTATGGTCATTTTCACTGTGTTTGTCTATCCAAGAACAAGGGATGCCCTTTTTTCTGATAGTCTCTTTTATCTTCTTTCAAGAATACTGTAGTTTTGAATGTGAAGATCTTTTACCTCCTTTGTTAGATTGATTCTTAAATATTTCATTTTGTTGCTATTATGAAAAGTGTTTTCCTAATGTCTCAATGGGTTTGTTATTATTTGTATACAGAAATGCTACTGATTTTTTTGAGTGTTGACCTTGTATCCTGCTGTGCTACCAAATTTGGTTTTTAAATCTAGACATCTTTTGATGGATTTTTTGGGGTCTTCTATGTAGAATATTGTGATGACAACTTAACTTCTTTCTTTCCTATTCTTACTGCCTTTTATCTTTTTCTCTTCTCTACTCTGCCTAATGTTTCCAGAACAATGTTGAGTAGCAGTAGTGATAGTGGGCCTCCTTGTCCTGTCCTGATTTTACAGTGAAAGCTTTCAGTTTTTGACCATTTAGTATATGTTGACTGTTGATTTGTCATAGATCATGTTTGTCAGATTGAGATAAAGACCTTCAGATTTTCTATAGGTTTTTTTTTTTTTTTTTTTTTTTTTATGAATGGATAGATATCAGATGCTTTTTCTGTGTGTTTTGAGATGATCATGTGGTTTTTGTCCTAGGTGCCATTGATTGATATATTTATTGTTTTTCTATGTTGCTCCATCCCTGTATCCTTAGAATGACTCCTACTTGGTCGTGGTGCATAATCTTGCTGATAATTTGCTGTATTCTGTTTGCCGGTATCTTACTGAAGATTTTACATTTATATTCACCAAGGAAATTGACCTATAATTTGTGTGTGTGTGTGTGTGTGTGTGTGTGTTTGTGTGTGTGTGTGGTTGGATCCTTTTCTAGTTTTCCTATCTGAATAAAGTTTGCTCTGGGAATGAATTGAGGAGTATTGCTTCCCTTTCAATTTTATTAAACAGCTTGAGGAATAGTGGCGTTAGATCTTGTCTAATTTTTTTTTTTTAATTCAGCAACAAATTATTCAGAACCTTGGCTAGTGTTTGTTTTGGTAGTTTTTTTTTTTTTTTTTTTCTACAACAGAATTATACTTCTTTAATTTCATTGGCTGATACTGGGTTAGAATTTTTATGTGTTGATTCAGTATTGGTGATTTGTATGTATATAGGAATTTGTTTCGTTTTTTAACTTAGTAGAGTACAGGTTGTCAAAAATACTGATCTTCTTCTGGATTTCTGTAGGCTCCAATGTGATTTTACCCTTTTCATTCCTAATTCCATGGATTTGAGTCTTAAGGTTAATGACTTTTATATAGTTGGGTGTGCTGGTACTGGGTGCATATATATTTCCAATTGTTATTTCTTCTTTCTGTATTGTTCTCTTAGCAAGTATTTAGTGACCTTTTTTGTGTCTTCTAGTAAGTCTTACCTTGAGATCCACTTTGTGTGCATATAAAATAATGACTCCAGCTTTTATCCTGCTTCCTGTGGACATTCTCTGTGGAATATCCTTTGACATTCTCTGTGGATTTCTTTTTCAAATTTATATGTTTTGGAGGCTGGGGAGATAGCTCAACACCTTAAGGGTCTGCCTGGCAAATGCAAGACCCTGAGTTTGATCCCTGGTACCACAAAAAAAAAAGTAAATAAATTGTGTGTGTGTGTGTGTTCGAATTTTTTATATGCATATTGTTGAATCTTGTTTTTTGATCCATTTTGCCTGCTTTTTTTAATTCATGAATTGATGGTGAGAACTGATATGTATTGACTTATCATGGTCATGTTATTGTACTATTGTTAGTTTCCTTTTTTTTTGGTCAGTTTTCCCTCTTTTCATTACTTTCCTTGCCTATTGGGTTCATTCTGTTTGGATTCATGGAGTCTTTGTTATCTTTTCTTTTTCCTTTAGAACATTTTGGAACACTGGTTTGGTGGTCATGAATTTCTTCAGATATTCTTTGTCATAGAAATGCTTGATTTCCCCATCTATTTTGAAAGATGATTTTTGTAGTACATCAGTCTGAGTTAGAGGTTGCTTTCTTTTAAGGCTTAGAATACTTCAGGCTCTCCTTGACATAGGTTTGGAGTTGAGAAGCCTGCTATGAGTCTCATGGGCTTTTTTTGAATCGTGGCTAATTGGAGTTCTGTATGACTTCTCTGAACAGATTTTTTTTTTATTATTCTGATGAATCTTTATTCTTTGCATCATCTAATAGTTGGCAGATTGATTTTTTTTGTGTGTGTGGACTTTACTATTTTTAAGAAGTCTTAATTTGAGCCAGGAGTGGTGGCGCACACCTGTAATCCCAGCACTTGGGAAGCTGAAGCAGGAGGATTAATTGAGTTCGAGAATAGCCTGGGCTACAAACATGAGCTCAAGATCAGACTGAACTGCATAGTGAGACTCTGTCTCAAAAAGACGAAAAAAAAAATCTTAATTTGATGATCACTAATTGTAAACCTCTTCTAGATCTGATATTTTGCCTTCACGTTTGTTGATTCTGCTCCATATACTTTTAGTGGAGTTTTTTGTCTCTTGGATAGCTGTTTGGATCTGTTTTATAGACACCAGTTCTGCCCTGTGTTGGACATTTGTGATTTCCATGACTTTCCTAAGCTTCTCTATCCTTTTATGTTTATCTATTGATTTCACTAAACATACTCTTTATCATGGTTATCATTTCTTTAGTTATCTGTGTAATTCTTGATTTTTTTTTTCTTTTTTCCTAGAGCCTCATTCATCTGATATGTTACTCTTGCTGTTTTCAGAAAGTTTAGCTGGGTAGCTTTTGATTTCTTTCACCTCATGTTCCCTGAATTTGTCTTGGGTGAGCTGGAGTTCTGGGGTTGCTTCTATGTTTTCTCATTTTCTGTTTTTGCACTGATGCTTACAAATTGCTTATGGTAAAGTGCCTTTATTACTAGTACATGACTATTTTTCAAAGATGTCTTCTAGGCATAGGTGGCTTTTGGATCTTGATTCTATCCCAAATCTTGCCTATTTGGTTTATTTGGTATGAGGGTTTGGTGCCTGTTTGGCTTAGCGTCCAGGTCCTTAGTACTGACTTATGGTATAATTTATGACCGCAAGACAATCTTGGCATTGGCATACAAGGAAGGAGAGCTGATCACAATTGTGTCACCTTGGCTAAAGTATAATCAGTAATAACAGTAGTATCAATCACACTCTAGAAAATGCTGAACTGTGATAATTGTTAATTTGCCACCTTTGATGATAGGTATACAAGATTTATAGTTATATTTTAAAAAGTAAAATCAAGAAAGTATATACAGTAAATATATATTCAGTAGAGTTACCCTCACCAAAGAAACTTTAAAAGGGATAAAAGGAACAAATAGAGAAATAAGATAAAGATTAGAAGGAAGGCTAAGGGACAAAGGAAGATCATTAAAGCTTTGCGAAAGTGGTGAAGAATATGAGGTAAAGGAGAAGAAAATAGGAAAAACTAAAAATAATGTTTATAGTTGAAAAAAAAAGTAGGAGGAGGGAAACAAAGTTTTCTCTGTGATTTGAAGCCTAAGGTTGCTTTCTGGGGTCTACAGTTTTTTGGCAGTATCCAGTTCAAGGTATGTCTGTGGTGTCACTGATAGACAAAGGAAGACAGAACCCAGACCTATGCTGAATGATTGTAGCAAACTTTCAGTGGACTAGGGCAGAGTCGTGGGTAATCTCAGCAAGCTGCATTTGCTTTAGAGTAGGGTGCAGAATCTGATTATTTCAACTCCATTGAAGTCCAGTCTGATCCTGGGCTTTGGCTGTGAGATTGGAGACTGAGTCATTCAGCCTACAACACTCTGGGTATCTCTTGCCTGCCTTATCCTGTTTACCTCCACCCTGGATGGTACCTGTGCTTGTCCCTCACCCAGTCTCTGTGGGATTTCAACACAGAGAGCCCTGAGGTGAAGCTAACCTTTGACTGATCTGAGTCCCGGGTCCAGCTGGCCCATCCCTAAAATGGCATCTTGCCAAGCACCTTCTGCAGGTGACATAGCTGTTGCTTAGACTGGAGTCACTTGCCAGCTGTTGTAACACACGGCATCCACTGCTGTGTTCCACTTTGTTTTTCCCTGGACCCCTTGAGTTATGTGGCTTTACTATGTTTCTGTAGATTTGATCCTCTTCTCTCACACTTAAAGCTGGGAGCCAAGTAGTAAGTTTAGTTGTTTCCTTTTTCTGTGTTGTGGTCTTTCTCTTCACTTTCTTTGTGAACTCAGATTTTTCCTTCCTATCTTTCCTGGGTGCTGAGATTCATCATCTTCAGGTTGTTATTTTCTAATGTCTAGATTTTGAAACTTGGGAAGGTTGATTTCTTGCTCTTGATTGCTCTCCCATCTTCCCAGAAACTCCCCTTGATTAGTTTCAATTACATTGATCCCTTGATATCTGAGGGCAACTGGTGCCAGAACCCCTGCAGACACTAAAATCTACAGGAGCTTAAGTCCCTGACATAAAATGATGTCATGACTTACGGAATTTTTTTTCTCCCTCAACAGGGTCTGTGCTGCTCAGAGTGGCCTTCAACTCCTGGGCTATAGTGATTTGATCTTGTCTGAGACTCCCAAGTATCTGGGACTATATGTGTGTATTTATACATCTAGCTGTTAAATAGCTTGCTAAAAAATTGGACTAAATGGTGGGATAACAGATTCATAACCATAATAGCTGAGATGAGGTCCAGAGTAGTCAGGAAATAGCCTGAGCCAGTAAATATTTAATTTTCAAACACATAGTTTCAAAACAGGTTTGCTTGGGGCATGTTTAATCAGCTATCAGACTATTGAATATAGATTGTAATCAGGTCTTTCACTTTGTTCTATATGTTTTCTAATGCTGAATTGCAACTTTCAGACATACAGACCATTGATGAATGTGTTCCCTTTTTACTCCATCACTTGGTATGTACCTCAGTCTATAGTGTGATTGGATTTTGAGTCTGGATAGAGCAGTATCGTGCATCCTACCCCATACAGAGCTATATGTAGGTCCAAGGATACATGTACAGGGACTATGCGACCTTGCTTTGGCTGGGCATTATCACCTTCCTCCACTTTGACTCTACATCTTCACCACATCATCTGGCTGGCTCCAGGCTTCTCTTGCTTCAGAGCAAGTTAGAGAGATAGTTTTCTTTGTTCTTGAGCATGCCATGGTTGGATGGCCCCCAGGGACAGCTTTGGCAGCACATAGCCATGCGGACCACTCCGAGGGCATCCATCAACTGAGCTAGTGCCTGGGTTTGAGATCCTGACTGCCACTTCCTATAAGCCTTAAAGAAGCTACTGTGGGCTTTCTGGCTGACCTACTGCTCTCCCCAGATTCACATAGCCCTTGATCAGTACTCTGCACAAGTATCTTGGGTTCTTAAGAGTCTGCTTCTTGGCAAGCTCACTGTCTGACACCTAGTGATTTTTTTTTTTTTTTTTTTTTTTTTTTTTTTTTTTTTTTTTTTTTTTTTTTTTTTTTTTGAGACAGGGTCTCGCTATGCGGTTGAGGCTGGCCTTGAGCTCACCTTTGTAGCCCAGGCTGGTCTCAAACTCACACCAATCCTCCTGCCTCAGCCTCCCCCGAGTGCTGGGATTACAGGCGTGAGCCACCACACCCGGCTGACACCTAGTGATTGTGACAAGAAATAGAGGGCTCCAGCACATGTTGCCTGCCATGTCTCGTGAACACTGGCTGGATGAGATAGGAAGATGGGATGTATGTGAGACATGGGCAGGTGTAAGCAAACTCACCAGAAAGACAAGCTTTGAGTTTTATAGTAGGGAAGGTGGGTGGGCTAATGGGTCTGCTTCTGACTGGCCTGAATGATATGTTGTAAGCAAAGGGCCACTCTGAAAAGGAAAAGTGTCTCATCCAAGCACAGTGTGTTATGGAGGTCAGTAGTGATCTTCAGGATAGCAGAACAGGGACTGAGCATGAATATTGTAGTTACTACTGAGGTTAAAATCCATAACTTAGTTCCTGAGTAATGTTGGACAAATTATTCCTATCTATATTCTCAGTTTTCTTATTGAAACATCCATCCTTCACAGGTCTGCAGTTGTTAGGTAATACTTGTAGAGAGTTTATCATTATTCTTGACAAATAATAAGTACTCAGTAAGTCCTTTTTTTTACTAGGAGACAAGATTCATAGGACTTTGTGTCTATTGAGTGTTGAGAATATGGAGAAGAGAGAATGCTTCTTGAATGATCTTGGTTTCTGGTGAATTTCTGTTCCTCTTTGAAGGCCTAATTCAGATATCACTTCCTCTTAAGGTCTTCATCCTCTGAAATACCTCAAGTATAAAGTGTTTCATGATCTGGTGGCTTCTTCCTCACCTTTCATCATCAGTTTGTGATGGGCAGAGTCAGCAAATTTCTAGTCTTTACATTACCACTACTTAGAGAAGTCCTTCAATATATTCATAGACTAAAAAACACTGGGACCACCTCAGAAAGCACAGTATGTAGTAAAAGTTTATGTTGACCAGGATTTTAATGCCCATGCATTGAAATATCATTCACAGGATGTTACAGTGTGTATGAATGTTTTCCCAAAGCCTCATGCAATACCGGGCTGGCTTCTAAAGTTTCTTGATTGATTCATAGTCTAATGTTGGGATTATGGGTGTTAGTGCTACTCCTACCCTGGGCAGGGTAGCCTACATACAATATAAGGGGAGAGGTTTACTGTTGCTCCTTTTTTTCTCTTGTTGCCTTTTCTGTTTCTTGCCACCATGAACTGTTGTCCTTTTCCATGTACCTCTCTACCTTGGAGCCAGCTGAGTATGGACTGAAATCTCCACAAACTGTGAGCTAAATAAGTTTTTCTTTTCTTTGATTCTGGGTGTTAGGTATTTTCTCCCAGCAATGAGAGAAATATAACCAAGACAGAATTTGGTACCAGGAGTGGGGTCACAATTGTCATGACGATACCTACTATGTGGTTCAAGAGCCTTTAGGAACGGCTTGTTGGAAAGTTTGAAAAGGCCTAGAGACTTGTCTGAAAGAGTAAAACTGGAGCACCTTAGGCTGTTCTGTATGGAAGATTCTGGCCAGAGCTCAAAACCCAGAAGGCTGATGGAAATCTTGCTAGTAAGACCAAAAGAGGTTTCAGCTGGGAAGAATAGCTGCATTGATTGTTGAACTCCAGATTATGGCTTGGCATAAGTGTAGCTGAATTTTGGTCACATCCAAAGCTCTAGACTTTGCCTGGGAGTAAAATTAATGGAAATGGACTAATTAAACTGAGAGAAAAAATTTCAAGGCAGTCAAATGTTGAAGCTGTGGCATGGCTACTGTTTGGAGTTTTTAGCAGGATTTACATTGTGAATCAAAAGCAAAGGATCCAAAAAGAAAAAAAAATCCTTCCTGGGCCTGCTGTGCTGTGCTGGCCCCACCCCACCCCCACCCTGACCTCCACACCCCCCACCTCTGCATGCTGAGACGGGATGTGGTGACGTGCACCTGTAATCCCATCTCTTAGGAGGCTGTAAACAGGTGGATCACTACAACGTCCAATATAGTAGTGAGACCCTGAACACCCTGTCAACCTTTTGTAAAAATTGAAAAAAGGATCCACCAAGATAATTTAAAATATATGGGTTTAGCCAGGAAAAAGTTCCAGTAAAGCTGTTGACTACAGAGATAGAGCTGAGGAGATCTTGATTGCTGAGAAGGAACAAGAGAATTGAAAACATAGCCTGAGGGCATCATAAGCAGCAAGTCCCCACTTTGCAGCCTCTGAACTGCAAAATTGAAGATTTTATTTTAAGGAGAAAGCTGCAGAGTGCCATGTTCCAGAATGGTGACAGCAGCCACACCAGGTTCCAAAATGGCATTGGCATAATTTGCTCCTCAGAAGTGGATTCAGAGTGCCTTGTATCCAGGCATTCAACTCCTACAGCTAAGAGGAGAGTAAGCCTGGCTAGTTATCCAGCTGGCAACAGACCTTGGCAGCATCCACATAGCAGTGGTTTTAAGTGCATGGAAAATGTAAGAGTTGTGGGGTTAAGCAGCTTCGGCCCCAATTTTAGAAGAAGGCCTATGAGGCCAGGTAGTGTGCTCCTGAGAGGGCAGTGTTTGACACTGAATGAGAAGCTGAAGGTACAGTGGAGAACTCAGAAGTTTGGAGAAGCCAAGAACTATATGGAGTAGCTGAAGCTGGAAATTGGTTACACATGGGCAGGCAAGGCAAAAGCAGTGGAAGAATGAAGAGAGCCTGAAACGGTAAAGCTGCTTCATTCAGTCATTGCTTTAGACCATTCCAAGCATTAGTTGCTCGGCAACCTTGTGTTGAGTAATACTAACTTTGTCAAATTTATAAGTAAACACTCCTGTGGTGACTGAGCAGTTTCTTTCCTCCTATCTGGAATGAGAGGCCTCCGCCTTGCCTTACCTTTCATTTCTTATCTTTTTCAATCCTTTTTTGGGAGTCCTGGAAGCTAGGAAATTGATCAAATGTAGGTAGGTGGGACTAGGCCTCAGTGCCTAAAGCAAACAAGCTACCTCAGTCCTGAGATAAACATCCTGTCTGGGCAAGATCAACTATAGTCACTAGGCAACCTTTTGTTATGTGTTACTAATTTTGCAAAAGTATAAATAAGCAGATTTTGTTGTGCAGTTGAGTTATTCTTGCCTATCTGGCAGACCAGTGATCGTCTGGCCCAGCTTTTGTGTTGTATATCTTTTCTCATTGCTGCTACTGTTTCTTCCTGGGTAGAACCAATCCCAGTGAGACCAATGGATCCCTACATTTGGTGCCCAGTCAGGATTCCCAGTATAAGTGTGGGCGGAGGAATCACTTCCAAAGAGCATGCAGAAGGGAGGGAAGCAGATTGGTTAGAGCCAGCAGAATTCAGCACATACCTGCATTGGCACTGGCACATTAGGGGTACAATTTAGGATTGGAGGCTCACTAGGGCCAGGAATGGGCTCATTAGGGCCAGAGAGATAAAGGAGCATGGAGAAAGAGGCTTGAGAAAAGCCTGACAGGGAAAAGTTAAATTGCATTAACAATGGAAAAAATAGAGTTTCAAGAACCATAGAGGTTGATGTATATAAAAATGTTTGTTGTTTTTTTGGTTTTTGTATTTGTTGTACTCAGACCACCATAAAGGACTTAGTATGGAGTACTGTTTTATAGTCAAGTTCCAAATAGGACAAGGAGGGTAGAGCAGATAAACAGCAAATTGTTTAAAGCTTTGTTCAATTAGATGAAAAAGGAAGAAGTTCTTTTAAATCGCCAGGCATTGACTGACTCCAAGCAGCACAGTGCTACCAGGGGGCAGGGCACAAACTGGGTTCAGGGAAGCCCTCTTGTTCCAGTCTTAGGCAGACCCAGCTGGGATTCCCCAGCTTCCTGTGCATCTATCTGTTGTCCCCATCTAGCCACAGAGGTTGTTATATGCCACCAACTATAGTCCTGTGCACCTGGTGCTATGTAGGGGGGTCATGACTGGTACGCTGTGGCCTTGGCATTGGCTATGCAGGTTGCAGGCATCACAAATTTGTTAAACTCAAGATAGTGTCTGTGTTTAAAAACTGGGCAAAAACAATCAATGGTTTTAAGGAGCCACAAGCCACAGTCCCAGAAGGCGGTAGCAGTTCAGAGAATTTTCACTTAGTCACAGATTGGGACTTCTGCCTCAAGGGAAATAGAGTCATTTTCTTCATCTCCCTTACAATTGGCATTAAAAGAAGCCAGATGAATGGGGGAGTCCATGAAGGGTCTCTGCCCTGTTTCTGAATTTCAAGTCTCTACTAATCCTGGACAAGTCGTACAATACATGCCTCTTAAAACCTTAAAAGAATTAATACAAGTTGTTGCTGCTTATGGTCCTACTGCTCCTCTTCCCCTGAGTTTAGTAGAAAGGCTATGGCCAACAGACTATGGCCCCAAATGATTGGAAAGGAATAGCTAAAGCATGTGTGAATCCAAGGAGACTATTTATTGTGGAATGGAAATTTCTTTGAGTATTTCAGGGGACAGGCAGCTCAAAATGTGGTTCACAACTTAGCCATTACAAAAGGTATGCTAATAAGGGAGGGTGCTTTTGCTGTCACCATCAACTGACTTTGCAGCTATATCTGTGGTTAGGGCCTAGAGGGAACTCCCTTGTAAGATGAAACATTCCTTAACTTGTTAGGCAAGGCCTTAATTAAACTTGCTAAGATTTAGTTGCAGGTTTGTTGCAAGCTACTGAGAAGATTATCAGTGACAGGGAAGCTAATAAATTAATAGTTCAGAATTGGCCTTTGAAAATGAATTAAATGGTGTAAAGAGGCTGTGAGAGACCATAAACAGTGGGCTATACTGCCTGAGATGATTCACATTTGTGTGGATATCAGCCTCTCATGTGTACAGGGAGCTGCCTTGGCAGCAGCTATTACTCAGGTTATTCATCCACAGTCTAAAAAAAGGGGAAAAAGTAAGGCCATTTGTTTCTGTTGTGAGGACGAGGGACATTTGGCCCAAAACTGTTCTTCTGGACCATAGACAACACAGCCTTTATCAGTCTCTTCAATAAAACCTTCCAGTCTATGTACTAGATGTAGACAAGGGTACCATTGGACAAGTGACTGATGGGGAAGGCCGACCCCATCGATTGACCAGGATTTATATTTGCTACTGCCCGCAGTGTGAAGCAGCTAAATATGTCATTGCTCACTGTTTGGATACCTTTAATGCCTTTGGCTGCCCATGGACACTTAAGAATGACAATGGTCCAGCACATACTAGTGCCGCTTTCCAAAGGTTTGTAGGACTTTTCATTCATATTTCCCTGATCACAGGGATTCCTTATAACCCTCAAGCTCAAGGAATTGCTGAATGTGCACATCGTTCAATTAAAATTCAACTGCTAAAACAAACAAGGGAATCATTCCCTACCAAATTCACACCTTATAATGTACTTCACTTGGCAGTATACACTTTTAGCTTTTTGAATTATACAAAAGATGGCAGTATAGTAGCAGAAAGACAAATTCACCCAATAAGAACAAAAAGACTAGTAAGGGTTCTTTGGAGAGAACTCCACACTGGACAATGGAAGGTTCCTAGTCCACTATTAGCCTAGAGGCAAAGGTATGCTTGTGTTTTTCTGGAGAATGTCGTACAACCTATTTAGGTATCAGAGTATGCTGTCAGGCTATACTATGAAGACAGATCTGGTGAAGTTAACCACAAAGAGGCCAGATCCAACCTGGGGCCTAATAAAGGAACTGATAAAATGGAAATCTAAGGCCTAAATAGATGGTGAAATATATAAAGATAACAGCTAAATTTTACTAGTATTAAGACAATATAAAATGCATGGATATTAGAGATAAAAGACTTTGTTCCTTCAAAAATTTTCTGATGAGATCTCTGCTTATTGACAACAAAAATCTGACTAGTCTATTTAATCTTATAATTAAAAAAATTACAATAGAGTTACTATAAGTTAATCTGGCCAGAAATATATAGTTGAGTGCACTCATAATTTTGTAAAGATGGTTGTTTGTGTATACTGTGTATTTGTGTGTCATTCTGTGAACAGCTGTTCCCTTTTTTTTTTTTTTTTTTTTTCTTTTTGGTCATTTGTTCACACTATAATTTGTAGTATAGACTTAAAAGCATGCTTTTTCTTAAGTTACCAGCTGGTCTGTCATATTGAAGTTGGTTTATACACAGCTTATTGAAAAGTTTATATTAAGCAAAAATTCCTTAGAGTGGGGAGAAATTTGATTCAGAGAGGAGTCCTATTGATGAAGGTGTGGCCAACCTTTTTGTTCACTAATAAGGAGCTCCCAATAGTCTCACTAGTCTCTTAGGACACACCCTCAATAAATTGGTCATTGGTTTAAAGATAAAAGTCTTTCAGAAAAATTACAGTTGGGTTTTCTCTTAAAAATGGTTTGGTATTCAACTAAATTAAGAAATAGAGGTTTGTGCATGTGTATGGTAACTCATTTTTGTTAATCTCACAGTGTCTTTAAGTGTATCCATGTTTCCAAGTGTACAAGTCTTCTAAAATGTTAAAACAAAGATTGCTTATTGTGATAGGTCTTTCTTTCAAATTTCTAGCCTCCCCCCGCAAAATAAATAAATAAATAAAAAGGGAGAAAAAGCCTTGTGATGTATGTCCTATTTAAGGTTAGGTGAAAAATTCTTATGTATCAAATAGAGATTTGTTAAAAGAGATGTTATATCAAAATGAGCATGTAAGCATGTAACAAAATGTCATAGGAATGGCATGGTACAATGTTGTATATGGTTTAATTTCTAAATTTCTGTATACAAATGTGTAATTGTTGTTTTAAGCTTTCTGTAGGATTTAAATATTAGAATATCCATGGTTGATGGAAAATAACAGTTCCATTGTATGTCTAAAGTGTTTGATATTCAGATAGCTAGTAATGTTAAGCTTAACAGCCTCTGTTACCAGGTAATAATGTCATAATGCTTCTCTCTGTCTCTCTCCCTCTCTCTCTTTCTGTCTGTCTGTCTCTCTCTATACACACACACACACATACACACACACACACACACACACACACACACACACACACACACATATATATATATATATATATATATATATTTTTTTTTTTTTTTTTTTTTTTTTTTTTTTTTTTTTCAGGGAAGGGTCTACAGGCTGTTCAGGGTCTCACTACTAGATCAGACTCATAGTGATCTGCTTGTTTACAACCTCTTAAGAACCGGGATTACAGGCTTGTGCCACCATGCCCAGTCTCAATTGTCATCTCAGCAGGCTCCAGGGGTGGGGCCATGAGGATTTTCTTTTTTTAAAGAATTTTTTTTTATTTTTTTCTTGTTTCAGAACTTTTGTTTTATTTATTTATTTTTATGGCCAGCTCAGCCTGCCCTGAGGGCAGGGCTGGCGCAGCATGTGGTGCCAGGGATCAAACCGTGGTCCCTGCAGCCGCCTAAGCTTTCCTAAGCAGGCGCTTTAGACCACTGAGATCCTGCTGGGCCCAGGATTTTCAATCTGTCTACCCAGTTACTAAAGTTCAAGCTCCTAGTGATCTAGGACAAATTATATATCTTCAGATTTGTGCAGATATTAGCTCTTCATATGGATAGGGGCTGCTTTAGTAGCCCCTCACTCAGGTTCATCATTCATAGCCTAGAGAAAGGGAGAAGAACAGGCTGCTCTTTTCTCTTGTGGAATGAGACACATTTTTCTCAGAACAGCTCTGCTGCTTCTGCAAAGACAGCACAGCCATTTTTTGTCTCTTCAACAAAACCTTCCAATATTTGTACAAAGTAGTGACCAGGAGATCATTGAAAAAATGAGTTTAAATCTAAAACTGATATCTGAGGCTGACATATTCTGGGAAAGTTCCACTGTGGCCTGCCTCGAACCTATCAAACAATAGATGTGTCTTCCTCAATTTGTCTCCATTTCTACTCTCCACCACAAAGCACATTTCTGTGACAGCACACAGTGGACCTGGGACCCAAGTCCCTCCTTCAGATTCATACAAACTCCAAACATGGAACCCAAATTATTCCAGACTTTGCCTCAGTCAATAGCGGGAGTCCTGCTAGGTTGCAGCAGTCTTATTTTAGAAGGTTTCCAGGTTTTGCCTTGTGTCATTGATTTGGATTATACAGAGAAAATCAAGGTTATAATTTAGTCTACTCAAAACATTGCTCAAATCACCCTAGACTCTGTTATTGCTCAAATTGGTCATTCTTAACAAAAATTAAACAATCTACAAGGAAAAGACATTGAAGGGTTTTGGATTTTCTAACAACTTATTGTGTTTAGCAGATTAAGCAAAATCATCCTGGGATGGAATTAACTATTACAGGAACAAATTTGAAAGGGCTTTTAAACACAAATGTAGACGACCTCCAGGTAGCAGCTGCAGGTCCAAGGTGGTGTTTCTCATCCTTTGAGTGATGCTGGGTTGCTGACCTGGAGGGATACAAAAGGCCGTTCTGGATATTTCTCACTTTATATCCTTCCCCATATATCAATCTATAGGGTCATGACATTACAATACCCCATAATTTGAGGTGAGCCAGAAGTGATAATCCCAGCCTTTTCAGAACTTTGTTGAGTCACAGGGTAGAACTTCCACCTCATGGTGAAATAGAGTTGTTTTTTCTCTCCATTTCAGTTGTCACTAAAAGAAACCTTTATGTTTTTCCTTCATGGTAATTGCTTTTTTTTTTTTTTTTTTTTTTTTTTTTTTTTTTTTT
>PVJA010035237.1:0-21965 GCA_004027025.1 Myocastor coypus
GCCCAGGCTGGTCTCGAACTCGCACCAATCCTCCTGCCTCAGCCTCCCGAGTGCTGGGATTACAGGCGTGAGCCACCACGCCCGGCTTTGACAGATACTTCTAAGTAGCTGGGGCATAAGAGAAAGCCAGATATATGGGTCTAGAAAAAGGTTATCACCATTAAAAAAATCCTAATATTACATCTTACATGACATGGACACCCAAAAGGCATAAATACACTCAGTATACCATGAGATTAGCAGTAATGAATGCATACTCATATGGAAATTTTGTCTCTTAATTTAGTTTCATGATTAGAAAAGATTATTTTACCCATAGATGACTTAATCTTCTGATGATACTCAATGTAAACATTACAACACGTTTAGTAACATTTATTGGGCTGTGTCCCCCATAAGGCTGTTTTTTTCCCCCCATAAAGCTATTGAAATTATTAGAATTCCATTAGTGAACAAAGACTAGACACTGCTCTTTCTCAACATATAAAGATAGAATGTTTTCTAGTGCTTATGAACACTTTCCAACAGAGTAAGAGATTTTGACATCAACTTCCCTATCTGAAAGTACAAAGAACAGAACTGACATCCCTTCAATTTTTGCTTGATTTCTATATCCTCAAAGCATCCCTTGGGGGCTGGGGAGATAGCTCCGAGGCACAAGTGCCTGCTGGGCAAGTGCAAGGTCGTGAGTTCGAACCCTGGTCCCCCCCCCCAAAAAAAAGCATCCCTCAAGGTGACCCACTGCAGAGCAGGTGGCGCTGTCTGCACAGGAACCAGAAGATGGGCCAGGTTGGACCAACTCACACCCTGCCTTCTCCAGGAATTTGAAATATTAACTCAAGCAGGTGTTTTTAAAAGCACAAGTTGCAACTGATCTCAGCAGAGTCGTGTTGTGAGAGACAGGAAGAACTCCCTCCTCCGGAAGCGCAAGTCCCCATTTTTGGGTGAGTCTTCTGATACTGCAGTCCTGCTGTTCACCAGAAGATGAAGACAGAGGAGTCCTTCGCTCCAGAAGGTGGGCTGGAAGGACTGGCCACCTCTACCCACCCATATATGATGTGGGGGTATAGGGACTGGTAAACAAGTAAAACAATAGACAGGTGGCCTCCAGCCAAGTAGACCAACCCCGTAGTCAGTCAGCACCAGATTTGGACAAACCTACCTGCTGGCTGTCAAATTAGCCACGAATAAGATAAAAGGACAGCCCCACTTGGGAAACGAGTGTCCTTGTGACCTGGCAACTGGTGCCGGGAGCTCACACTGCTGATGAGGGATGTAGGCACCAAGGCCTGGTTAGCGGCAGCTCAGAGTCAGCCACCAGATGGCGATGCTCGGCCGGCGCACTGCCATGGTGGAACAGAGAGGCCCTCTAGTGGTGTGAACCAGCCACTGGGTCTGCCAGTGACTTAACAGGAGAGCTACCAATGCCAGAGCTGAACCGATGCTTGGGGCTCAGGCAGCGAAGCTCTAGGTAGTCTCCGTTCCTAGAAAGGAGACTTCTGGGCTTGTGCTTATGTCCTGCTGGGAGCCCAGTGACACTGGGTAGGTGTCTGTGTTTCCCTTGTTGCTGGGAGCGGTCATACTGATTGGCGCTTGACTTGGCACAGCACTTAGGAAGAATTCTGCTTAGAAATGCGCTTTGCCGCCTGCATGGGGGAAGCTTGGGCAGCTTCAGGGACCACGGTTCGATCCCCGGCACCACATGCTGCGCCAGCCCTGCCCTCGGGGCGGGCTGAGCCAGCCATAAAAGATGAGTGAATAAACAAAGGCTCTGAAACAAGAAAAAAATAATAAATAAAAATAAAAATTCTTTAAAAAAAAAAAAAAAGAAATGCGCTTTGCAAAAATCATAGCCTGAGAACACGCATGCTGCACACTGCTGGCTGCTGCAAGCTACAGGGGTTGTATGTGTGAAACAATATTGGGTACCTGGATGCTATGAGCATATAGGCAGACTGTCCTGAAATTAGAAGTGGGGGTGATAGGCCCTGCCCATGGGCCTTTTAATTCCCTGGTGTGGCCAGTGTGGAAGCCAGACAGGATGTGGCAAATGACTGTGGTTTACTGGGAACTGAATGAAGCGACTGTTCCGTCACACGCAGCCGTGCTCAACATTGTAGACCTGGTAGATCCTCACCCCGACCCTGGGTCGATGCCATCCTGTGTGCACTTGGCCAACGCTTTCCTGTCCACTGCTGTGGCACCTGAGAGGACCAATTTTCTCTCACCCAGGAAGGTTAGGCAATGGTTTCTCTAGGTGTTGCCACAAAGCTGCCTGCATTGCCCTGGGTCATGGTCTGGTGGCCCAGGTTTTGGCTACGTGGGCCAAACCACATCTTGTGTCAGTGTGTCACTCCACTGATGATATCATATTAACCTGACTGCCATGCAGGTTTGGAAGCTGCCACACACACAGGCTGAATGAAGGAAGCTCTGCTAGCCTGGAAGGTAGAGGTTGACAACAAAGACAAAAACCAGAGACCTGGCTTGCCTGTCAGAGTCTTGAGTGTCATCTGGCCAGACAAGACAAAGTAACTCCTGATGCCATTACTGGTAAAACCCAAGCATATCCCAGATCCATGGCAACATTCCAATTACAGGTTTGTGTGTGTGTGTGTGGTGTGTGGACTTACTAGAGTTCTGGCAGGCTTTCATACCTCACCTAGCTATACTGCTGTGCCCTTTTTACAGGGTCCAGGATCCAGGCATGATTGAGAGATACAATGGGCTCCTAAAAACAAAACTGGCCCATTTAGCACTGAAGTTCATTGGGGGGGGGGGTATGGTTTTACTCCGAGCAGTTCAATTGCTCAATGACCAGCCTTGTCATACAGGTGACAGCCCACTGGATGGCCTCCTGAAAGTGTAGCTGGTGCATCTCTGTATTCAATCCACAGAGTAGGGACTTTTGGTGGCAAAAGGGGCCCTAATATTTCTATCTTGAAGCCTATGTGGTTGAGAGGCCACTACCAATGGACCTGGGATTAGCCTACAGACCCTCTGGTGGGCAACTGAGTGTTCCTTTTGGAGCACTCAAGGAAGGACTTAGACACACTAGAAATGTGACGCTGGACTTCAGCTTGACCACTGAAGACCTTGGTGTCCTCTCTATCCAATGTGGAGCCGCTACTCTGAAAAGGAGTGACATTATGGCTGCTTGACCTACCCCCGAGAGTGGGATTTAGCCCTAATTCCCTTCCTCTTTGTGTGTGTGTGTGTGTGTGTGTGTGTGTGTGTGTGTGTGTGTATGAGACAGGGTATCACTGCAGTTCAGGCTGGCCTTGAGCTCACTTTTGTAGCCCAGCCTGAACTTGAACTTGCACCAATCCTCCTGCCTCAGCCTCCCAAGTTCTGGGATTATAGGTGTGCACCACCATGCCCAGCTTAATTCCCTTACTCTTTTTTTTTTTTTTTTTTTTTTTAGACAGGGTCTCGCTATGCAGTTGAGGCTGGCTTTGAGCTCACTTTTGTAGCCCATGCTGGTCTCGAACTCGCACCAATCCTCCTGCCTCAGCCTCCCGAGTGCTGGGATTACAGGTGTGTGCCACCACGCCTGGCTCCCTTACTCTTGATAGCAACAGGAACCCAGGTTTGGAAGTCTAAGCTCAGGGTAAGATGATCATGTGTCACAGGTGACCTCCTGGAAGACCTCCTCATAGCGGTTTCCCTTCCTGCCAAATAACAGCATCATCTCATGGACACACACAGTTGGTTGAGGGGACCAGTGATCACATTGTTGGGTGTGCACTGAGCGGAGGCAGCTGAGGGCGCCCCAGGGAGAACCACACTGGCATCCCTGACTGGCTGATGGAGACCACTACCAAGTAGCTCTGAGCAGGATTTGTTATTAATCGATTGGCTTTTCATGTGCACTTGTGGGTCTGCCTGAGGCCTAGGACCCCTTGTCTGGAGGTGGGCAACGGACTCAAAGTAAGTGAACCTCTGTAAGTTACTGGTCCCACTAAGGCCTGTACCTGTGGATGAACCCAGGAGGCCTCAGTGGACAAGACAAGGCCACAGCTAAGCACACCTGCCTCCAACTTCAATTAACTAGATAAAGACTGTAGCTACAGGTGTCTCACCATGAGGTGGAGACCTTCCTGCAGATAACATAGTTCTCCTAAATTAACATAATGCCTTACCTGGAGAAGCCCTTGAGCAAACTTCCAAGGCATCCCAAGCATGGTCCTGCCTTTCTTCAGTGTGCCCCTCCTTGTTTTGATAACTAAACACATACAGACTGTCCAAAGAAGACTTTGATCTTAACTCCCAGAGAATCTTGAATGTGGTGAGAGGTCTTTTGATCCTCCTGGGTCCCTGAACTCATTCCACTGGTCTCATTTACTTAAGCCTTCTCTGTCCACTTGCTTAGGAGCTTGTGGGCAGGATTAGTCCAAATAACTAAGGGAAACTATTAATGCAAGAACTGGTGACAGCAAAGCCACACTGGCTCTACCTAGGGCCAGTGACACAAGCCCATTGAGGCACTGACCTGCAAGGACACAGCCACCCCACAGGGCCTGGAACCTGTTACATGCCATGGCTGGAGGTGGATAATGGGAATGCCAGTGACTTTGCTGGATGTAGCCCTGCTCTGTATTCATTTTTTTTTTTTTCTTGTTTCAGAACCTTTGTTTGTTTATTCACTTATTTTTATGGCTGGCTCAGCCCGCCCCAAGGGCAGGGCTGGCGCAGCATGTGGGGCCAGGGATCGAACCGCAGTCCCTGAAGCCGCCCAAGCTTTCCCAAGCAGGCACTTTAGACCACTGAGCCATCCCGCCAGGCCCCACCTGCTCTGTATTCAAAAGGTGAGTGTGCAGGTGGGAAACCACACTGCAGGGCAGATACCCTGACCTGTAGATCCATGCATTGCCGCTGAATGACACAAACTCTCACTGGGATGGCCATGAGCTCATAGGTATGGCACCTACCATTTGGCCCATCACAGAAGCTACATGGACCTGTGGCACCACAGACTGGCTAGACCTACTGAACACCTGCTCCAGGACAGCTGCTCACTGGATAGGGCACTGTTCCTGGGGATTTCCATATGGCAAAGGCACTATCAGACCCACCATTACCAACACACCCCTCTATTGGGACACTGTATGACAAATGGCACCATACTAAATGGGTGGCCTGGTGGTTTTATCCGATGGCCTTGATGACACCAGGGGCAGGGGCCATAGACCTAGCCCTCCAGATTGAAGCTTTAGCTCAACATACAGTGGCAGCCTTAAATGTTATGTATGAGGCTCAACGTTGTTCGCAGCTGAGACTTCTCAGCTGAGAAAGGTCACTGCGAAAACCACATGGCTCTGCAGTGTAAGGAAGTGCTCGTACCTGCACCCTCTTACACGGGAATGCTGCGTTCATTTCCTGACCACCAGATGCAAGTGCAAGAAGCCTTGGAAGAGGCAGATGCTGCGGTGTCTGCCACCTGCACCTCACAGCAGGACCTTCTCACCCAGTGAGAGGAATCCTTGGGGTCCACCTGGGGCTGGGTAGCCCTCAGTGGCAATGTAGTGGCATCAGGGTTGGTCATATTCCTTTGCTCCCTTTACTGTGGCTGTGGCCCTTGGGCACAGGTGTCTGTTCTATAGGCTGCTCGCAGGAGACCGTGTGTCCCCAACCTTTGAGGGGGGTGGGGTATGGGGACCTTGTAAGGAGTGCTTCAAAGCCTGGGATACCCTAAGACCTGTGAGGACATGAAGTCACAACATAGTGCCGGCACATGTCACCCATGTAATGGTGACAGCACAGACAGTCACACATGCGTAGCGTGGTTAACTCAGGATATAAGAATGTAAATACATGATAACAGCATATGTAGGGTAAACAACACAGACACCACTGCCCTCTGTCTGCACTGCTGTTGTTTACTGATGAAAACTCCTCTTGCTTTCTTTGCCCTCTGACCTCACCCCCAAAACTCTCTGGGCATCCTAGCCCTGGCAGCAACCTTTTGTTATCTTTGGTAGCAGAAAGACAAGGCTATGCTTTTGAAAGTTCATTCTAAAACCTCTGTATCTCTAAAACTCACAGGTTAAACTTATACCCATCACCCAGCAGCCGCAGCTTATTTATTAGTAGAGGCACATCTATCAGTCCTACACATGCACATGAGAGAAAAGCAAGGCTGCCTAAAATCTCTTTCTCACGCTTAGTTAGCAAATACAAAGCTCACATGTAAATCATTCCCCTGATATCTGATTTTTCTCTGTGAAGGCAAACAGCTGTTGCAAACTGCCTCAGCCTGATTCTAGAGGGAGGAACCATCTAATGATAAGGTGATTCTAAAGTTAGCTCCCAGCGAGCTGGAGAGAAAGTGGGGTTTCTCACTGAACAGCAGAGAGAGACCAGCGCAAACCTGTAGCTCGGTCCTCAATGGAGACTTTAAGCAGGGCTCTAACAGCGTTGTTTCTGGGCAGTCTGGGACAAAGGACACCAGAAGATCTCGGAGTTCTGACCTCACTGAGATCAGAACTAATCGTGCCCACAAGCTCCTAAGCAGGTCGACAGTAAAGGCTTACATAAGTGAGACCAACGAAATGAGTTCAGGGACCCAGGAGAATCAAAAGCCCTCTCACAGCGTTCAAGATTCTCTGGGCGTTAAGACCAAAATGTTGGGGCTGGGGAAATAGCTCTGTGGTACAAGTGCCTGCCTGGCAAGTGCAAGGTCATGAGTTCAAAACCTGGTCCCACAAAAAAAAAAAAAAAAGCTGAGGTTTTGGGGCCCGGTGGGATGGCTCAGTGGTCTAAAGCGCCTGCATGGGAAGGCTTGGGCGGCAACAAGGACCGCGGTTCGATCCCCGGCACCACATGCTGCGCCAGCCCTACCCTTGGGGTGGGCTGAGCCAGCCATAAAAATGAGTGAATAAACAAATAAAGGTTCTGAAACAAGAAAAAAAATAAATAAATTAAAAAAAATTAAAAAAAAAAAAAAGACCAAAATGTTCTCTGGACAACCCCCCTCTGACCTCACTGAGGAGTGCAGGTAGGGATAGTAGGTCTGTAGAGAGGTAGGAAATCTAGATCATATTTAGAAAATGTACATGTCTATTAATAGAATAGGTTCTGTAGAGATTTCCAGCTGGGTTGACAGGACTCAGCTTTCATGGAGCAGCCTCTGGGTATCCCCCAGGGTGTGGCCCTGATCGTGACCCCTCGGTTGTCCTTTCAGCTCCAACTAATTCCATGCAAGCAGAGATTTGTCTCCAAACTACCATTTGAGTTTTAGACTGGAGGATAAAAATCTAAGCTGCCTAATGTCCCCCCAAATCATTACAAAACATTCTACAAGTTTACAGTAAAGGTTTTTAAGTCCACAGCTTACTGGTAGAAGTATTTTCCTCCCCTACACACATACATGAGGAGAACCAGACCTAGGAGGGAAGAGAGAGAGGAGGCTGGGGATTCCCCTTACACTAAATGTGCTTCAGTCCCTTAAGTGTTGAACCTGGGGAAATCCTTCCATCTCACGTAGTTGGTTCTTTCCCCAGGGTGTCAGGTTCAGTGGCCCATGGAAGACTGTTCCCAGAATACCAAGCCTGGCCCTGGATCGTATCTGTGTTCTCCTAGATGGGCAAAACTTCAACGTGTCATCCATCCCAGAGGTAGGATATGTGTCCCTCATGTAGGATAACTTCCTCACCTTTGTCACTAGCAAGTGTTCATTTTCTACAAGCTCAGTTTAAAGACTGCTACTTGTTGGGTAAGAATTAAAAGTTGGAGCTGTTTAAAGTTCCTGTTTCTCTAACCTCACATGCCTTCAAAAAAGGAAAATACCAGGAGGCAGGGAAAGATCAGGAAGGACTGCCTCCTCACCAGTGGAAGATCAGACCAGAAAGGAATCTGAGGCGAAACAGGAGTGTAGAGAAGTATCAGGCCAGTATGTCTCAGCAAACCTTGTCCCCCAAGTCTTAAGAATGAACACAGAGGGGCTGGGGAGATAGCTCCGAGGCACAAGTGCCTGCTGGGCAAGTGCAAGGTCGTGAGTTCGAACCCTGGTCCCACAAAAAAAAAAAAAAAGAATGAACACAGATATAGCTTCTTTTATTTTTTTTTCTAGAAAAAAAATCTATTTTTTTTTAAAGTTCTTAGAAATATATTTATTCTGAGAAGAATAGAAAGCAAAGATGATAGAATGAAAAGACAAAAAAGCTGGGTGTGGTGGCTCACACCTGTAATCCCAGCACTCGGGAGTCTGAGGCAGGAGGATTGGTGCAAGTTCGAGACCAGCCTGGGCTACAAAAGTGAGCTCAAGGCCAGCCTCAACTGCATAGCAAGACCCTGTCTCAAAAAGACATAAAAAAAAAAAAAAAAAAAAAAAAAAAAAAAAAAAAAAAAAAAAAAAAAAAAAAAAAAAAGACAAAAAACCCATAGAGAGTCACAAGCTAAATAGATATGTTATGTGAAGACCCGTATTGTAAAGATCTTGGGAAAATTCTAGCTTCTTTTAACTAGGAGAAGTGTTCCTGTGATGTATTAATAGGCATGTGTAATTTTTAAATATGAACTAGACTTTGTAAGAAATCATTTTACAGTATTTCATATCAAAGTCCACTAGGGGATGCACTAACACAACTTTTCCTTAGTACTGTTCTAGCCACAAACCACAGCACTTAAGTCAAACAGGGAACACCTGTAAATTCAAGCACTGAGTCCAAATGCAACACACACAAAGCAAGAATAAAATGTCCCATTAAGGATGCATCATAACCTTCCCATGTCCTCAACTTAAACTCATCATTTTAACAAAACACTAAGTAATTGATGACTACATCATACAAGATTTTTTTTTTTTTTTTTTTGTCTTTTTGAGATAAGGTCTCACTATGCAGTTCAGGCTGGCCTTGAACTCACTTTTGTAGCCCAGGCTGGTCTCGAACTCGCACTGATCCTCTTGCCTCAGCCTCCCAAGTGCTGGGATTACAGGTGTGCGCCACCACGCCCGGCTTATCATACAAGATTTAAAGCAGGAATATTTTGATTCTACAATCTAAGAAACAAAAGCAAACTCAGACCTCTGTTCAATTATCTCGATGAAACACCTAACAGTGACAGAGGACACGTGCATAGGCACATAGGGACCTCAATATAAATAGGGCAAATGTAACTCTGAATCTACTAGATGTCTGAAATGTCAAGTTTGTGCTTCTAAAACTAAGGAACGAAAGCTGGGAACAATGGAGGTGAAGAGGAGGAAGAACTTATTGAGAGAAAGAAGACTTCTCGCTGGGTTGCCCTTCCCTGATACAATGTAAAAATATAAATTTGATCTGAGGAAAAAGCTGGCAGTAAAAATTTAGACTAAATATACAATGAATACCACAATGATTAATGAAATTGGTGCCGATTAAAAAACTCATTGAAAGAAATTTTAATTATAAACTTTAAATAAAATAAATATGTTTAATGGTGTCCAATTCAGAAATATAAATGAAAGTAAAAGTTAATACTTTGTGAAGATTGATAACCATTTCCTGGCAGTTGGAATTCTAAAATGGGCTTTGCAAGATTGCTGCCTTACTCCACAAAACTATGAATGAGAGATTGCACTCTTATAAATAGCACAGCTGGCTTTGAGAAAGCAAGATTTTTCAAGCGGGGCTAAGGTAATTCATTATTTTTTAAATCATTTATTTATTTGGTACAGAGGCTCACTATGCATCTTGAACTCATAGTGATCCTCCTGCCTCAGCCTCCCTAGCACTGGGATTACAGGTGTGCATCACCATGCCTGGGTCTCTGGGGCCGGCAGTGTGTAGTACCAGGGATCGAACCTGGGCCCTTATACTTGCCATACAGGTGTTTACACCACTGAGCTGTTTTCAGCTCCCCAAATTAATTTAAAATGCAGACAATTTTCTCCTACTGAAGGTAGAAGAGGGAAGTCATCCCAGAAGTCAGAGGTGTGGAGGACAAAAGGCGCCTACGCTCCAGTGCTGTATTAAAAAGCAGAGTTCAGGGGTTGGGGAGTGTGAGCCTCAGCTCCCTGCTGAGGGGGAGCCCCAGGAGAAGCAGCAAGGAAATGGGGACCCCTGTCCTAGGCTGGGAGTGCTGCATTCTGCCAGCAGTAGGTTTGTCACTAGAGCCAGGCTAAGGTTTAGTTTTAGCTTCATGGTATGAAGTTCACCTCAGCAGAAAACTCAAGGAGGTCCTGCCAGACTTCCGACCTGCAGGACAGGAGTAAATATGGATTTTGTTTTAAGCTACAAATTAATTTGTTACACAGGGATAGAAAATAATACTAGTCAAGTAAAAAAGAGAGAAAAAAATCTGTCTCTTTCTTTCTTTTTTCTTTTTTTTTTTTTTGCAGGACCAGGGTTCAAACTCACGACCTTGCACTTGCCAGGCAGGCACTTGTGCTACAGAGCTATCTCCCCAGCTCAAGTCTCTGTCTTTCTTAGAGAAAATATTTACAAGTTACATGTTCAGCAATGAGTCTGTATCCAGGAAATGTAAAAAGCTCTAAAAGTTACCAATAAGAAGATAATTCATCTTATTTTTTTAAAAATTAGGCAGAAGGGGCCTGGCGGGATGGCTCAGTGGTCTAAAACGCCTCTATGGGAAAGCTTGGGTGGCTTCAGGGACCGCGGTTCGATCCCCAGCACCACAATGCTGCGCCAGCCCTGCCCTCAGGGCAGGCTGAGCCAGCCATGAAAATGAGTGAATAAATAAACAAAGGTTCTGAAACAAGAAAAAAAAATTAAAAAAAAAATTAGGCAAAGGATTTAGAGCAGACAGTTCATTAAAGAAGATGTACAGCAGATGAATATGTACAGAAAAAGGTGTTACACTGTCATTCGTGATTAGGAAAATGTATATTAAAATCACAATATTTTAACCAAATCTAATTTTAATGAATTGTCATGTAACATTTGATTTGATTTGATTTTTTTTTTTTTTTGGGGGGGGGACCAGGGTTCAAACTCATGACCTTGCACTTGCTCAGCAGGGACTTGTGCCTCGGAGCTATCTCCCCAGCCCCGTAACATTTGATTTTAAAATACAATTTTCTTTCAAGTTGACTGAAATAATCTGTGAGCATAATGCAGATTTCTTGTGTGCTGTGCATGGCTGTCCACAGGAAACTACACGAGCACCACACACTCCCCCAGCTGTGTGTGGGAAGAAAAACTCAGGCCCTCGCTTCCTGAGGGTGATGGCCCTCGGTCTTCCACATCTCGAGTTACAACTTTCTGTATGACCTGAGGTAATCCTCCTACTACCAGTGGAGTGTACACAGGCACGTTCACAAAGCTGACACCTTTTTGAAGATGTGTGTTGCTAGAGCTTTTATGTTTCTTAGATTTAAGATAGATTAAAACTATACTAACATGTTTATACGATTTTGTTTTGTAAACTGTGTCACCGAGGAAGCTGTTGAGCCAAGAGCCGTAGGACGATGGCTGTGTGATATTTATTGCATAGCGCCTGCTCTGTAGGCCCACACAGAGAGAGAACTGGATAAGCTCCATGCAGTGACTGCCTCGAGCGCTGCGTTTAGAGGGGTACTCTTTGCCCTGCAGATCTCGAAGCTGAGGAGTGGGCGACACAAGCCCAGCAGAGGCAAGGACAGTTCTCTGCTCCATTGCTTCACAGGGGGAAGTGGACGTACGCAGTGATTCAGGCAGATGTTAGGGGAGACGTTAGATGACCTGAATGGTCAGCGCAGAAGTTACCCTTTATTCAATTCTATTTCTAGCTTTCTAAGCTGAGGTGAACAATACGTCAGACGGGGGGGGGGGGGGGGGCTACGCTGTGCTGTTAGCACTCTCGTTTCCTCTTTCAGTAAAGAGAAAATGAACCTCTTCTCCAGCCCTTTAGCAGGTAGCAGCCTAATATATGTGAGAACTGATACTACTATTTTAGTAACGACAATTATCGGTTCCTTAAAAACAAAAAACAAAACATTTAAAAGTCACCAGAGAAGAAAAATCAAATAATACTGTGAGTATTGTGGACAGGTCAAAGCTTGTGAAAGGATAGACATGCAGGAAGTTGGGCCCTGAAGACCCCGGAATAGGGGAGGGGTGAAGCAGAAGCCGTTTGCCTAAACCACCCTGCCCTGCTGGGATTTTAAAGTTACTCTGGCTTTACCCCAGCTGATGCTGGGAAGAAAAGAAGCTGATGAGGGACCTTAGCCCTGGAATGCAATTACTTCTGCAAGGCAGGCACATCAGGCTCTGCGCCCCAGGCTGGCTTGGAAAGAGTCCGCACAGACCCAGCCAGCCAAGTCTCCCAGCAGGAACAGCTGCTGGGCCTCAGCACTGGAAGAGTGGCTGCAGGCTTTAATGTTTCCAGAAGCAGCTTCAAGTTGCCAGCAACGTGTTTCTTCCAAGAGACTGAATAGTTCAAGGGCAGGGAGGTGAATGGGGGCTTCAGCTAAAAGTGCTAAAGGTAATGGCTGAGTGGTGGAGGCACTAAGGGGCAACTTGGACCACCCAACTGAACGGCATCCGCGTGGTTCTGGGTGTGAAGGCCGCCTCAGGAGTGCTGCCAACAGCGGCATGGAAAGGAGGCCCAAGGGGAAGATGGCGTGTGTGCTGCTGGTTCTTCTGACGGAGCTTGTCACCCTGGCTTCCCTGATGTGAACTCGGCTGCCCTTGCTGTTGGAGGAACTCGGGACCTCACTATCACTGAGGTGGTTGAAGCTCTCTTTGGGGGTGCTCTGGACCTCACCTTGAGCCTCACTTCCTGGCCCCAGTACAGATTTCTCAGCCTGCTGGCACAGACCCTTCATCCCACTGGCACAGGGTTTCTAGGTTCCACTACTGACCATGGGGCCTTCCCAGAGCAGTTGCTTGATATGGACTTGCATGAAATATTGCCATGGGCTCTAGGTCTTTAGCTGGATTTGTGAAAGGCACTGCCATTAAATCCAGGCCTTCAGATGGATTCTTGGGTCTCTAATGTCTGGACAGATCACCTGTACTCCTTTGCATTTGATCTTTCCGGTGAATTTTTGTTTTTAAATATTTATTTATTTATTTTTTTTTTTTTTTATTTTTCTTGTTTCAGAACCCTTGTTTGTTCACTCATTTTTATGGCCGGCTCAGCCTGCCCAGAGGGCAGGGCTGGCGCAGCATGTGGTGCCGGGGATCGAACTGAGGTCCCTGAAGCCGCCCAAGCTTTCCCAAGCAGGCGCTTTAGACCACTGAGCCATCCCACTGGGCCCCTGGGTAAATTTTATAAAGCAATTCCATAAGCTATGTGTCCTGTATTCCTTTCCCTGGTCAACTCTGAGTACAACAAACTGCATAGATCATAAGCTTTGCATCTGAGAAGAGTGGACCAGGGCAACATATAAATACAACCAAGGTCAGGCAAGTTCTAGAGACTGTGCATTCCTGTCTTAAATTCACAACATCCACTTATGTTATTAGTAGTTGGGAAAGTACTGGAAACTTTATTTATTTATTTATTTATTTAGTCTTTTTGAGACAGGGTCTCACTATGCAGTTCAGGCTGGTCTTGAGCTCACTTTTGTAGCCCAGGCTGGTCTCGAACTCACATCGATCCTCCTGCCTCAGCCTCCCGAGTTCTGGGATTACAGGCGTGCGCCACCATGCCCAGCTAGTACTGGAAACTTTAGAAAAGTGGAAGACTTGATTAAACTATCCAATAGGGTTTCTTTTTCTCACTTTGTGTTTAGGGAAGAGGAAGAGGCAAAGTATGTGGCTAGAACAATATTTCAGAGCAACTTATGCTCACTGTTGAATGTCAGAGGTGGACCCAGACCACAGAACAATAGTCTATTCATGCTCACTCCAGGGCAATTACTGAAGCAAGAATGCAAACTAATATGTTTTGGGAAGAGTCTCAGAGAAAATAAAAACATTTTGATTCAGCTCTTATTTCTTTTTTCTTTTTGTTTGAGACAGGGTCTTGCTATGCAGTTCAGGCTGGCCTTGAGCTCACTTTGGTAGCCCAGGCTGGGCTCGAACTCGCACCAATCCTCCTGCCTCAGCCTCCCAAGTGCTAGGATTACAGGTGTGCGCCACCACACCCAGCTAATCAGCTCTTATTTCTCAGTTGACCCCAAAGTTAAAATTAGCCAGAACAATTTATCTCCGTGTATAATACTTGAAACACACTTTAACTGTTCCATGTTCCTCCTAAAGAATAATGTATTTCAAGAGGAAAATGTCTATTCTTTTGTGATATCTAAAAAGAGAATCTCTCCCACTGATGGTGCAAATACCTTCCATAAAGAAAGTATTTCCTTTTTCTTTTCAAATTTTTATTATTATTTTTTTTTCTTGTTTCAGAACTTTTGTTTGTTTATTTATTTATTTTTATGGCCGGCTCAGCCTGCCCTAAGGGCTGGGCTGGCGCAGCACGTGGTGCCGGGAATCGAACTGCGGTCCCTGCAGCCGCCCAAGTTTTCCTAAGCAGGTGCTTTAGACCACTGAGACATCCTGCTGCGCCCTATTTCCTTTTTTTTGTCTTTTTGAGACAGGGTCTTGCTACGCAGTTCAGGCTGGCCTTGAGCTCACTTTTGTAGCACAGGCTGGTCTCGAACTTGCACCAATCCTCCTGCCTCAGCCCCCCCCCACCCAGTGCTGGGATTACAGGCGTGTGCCGCCACGCCCGGCTCTTATTTCCTTTTTCTTATAGAAGCAATACATACATATCTATAGATGCTTGATTAAATTGAATGGTAGGTTTATGTCAAACTACATAAAGTAGTGTAATATTTATTTGGTTATAATTCATTGATTGTGACACTAGAATTAGAAAGAGCTGTGTCTTCTGATGACTACAGTGTTTTTCAAGATTTTTTTTAAAGATCAAATTTTCCCAGCTAGGAAGTACATCTATAAAACATCATGTCATCCCCAAATTTATCCTTTTGTGGATCTTTGCTAAGTGAGTATTAGTTTGAGCAGTGGACTATGTCATAGCCATTTAGTGAATTATAGACCCTTTGAGGAAGGTTGCCTTATTTACCTACTTATTAACTAATACCTAAGAGATATTAGTTCAGGTATGTGATAAAGAAAAAAAACAATCCTGTCCTCAAGGAGGTTATAATCTGGAGGAAATACAGACTTTAATTACACAGATAAATACATAATTAGAAATTCTAATAAAGGCTATAAGGAAGGTTCTTGCTAAGATAGACAAGTATCCATTGCATGGTCCCTGAAAAATGAGGTCACTACTCCCTATGAAGGAATAGAGGCTGAGGGAACCACTCCAGAGAGCCGTGGACTTTGCCAAGCGAGAGCTCAGTGACGTGGGAGAAGAGAACATCTTTTTGCCTGGCTAGGTTCAGGGAGCAGGGGAAAGCAGCTCCAAGACTGGGCCTGCATCACCAGCACCTTTTGGGGTACATGAAGAAATCTGGATTTCACCTCAGGGTCCACAGGAAAGACACTGGCTTCTTTTAAACTGACCAGTCATAAAACTCAGTTTGCCTTCAAAATAACTTGTGTAGACTCTATCACCACAATAACAGTAACAGCTAACACTTATTAAACACTTAGTATGTGTCTCACTGCTTTCCAAGAACTTTATCTGCATTAACCAGCTTAATTCTTCCAATCTTGTGGGGCATTCTTGTTATTCTGGTCTGTGGTTTATGGAGGAGGGAACTGGTGCACAGACACGTGAAGTGCCCAAGGTCACACAGGTCATAAGAGCCCGAGCCAGGGCCTGGACCTGACTGCAGTCAGATTCCAGGGATGCAGAGGAAGGGATGGACCCAACAGTCCCCTCACAGAATAAGTATAACCAACATATGGATGTCCATCCAGCACACCTACAAGCCTGTGGAGCCCCAGATGAAGGTCTGGACGGGGCACCTCCCTGATCCAGACACAGGGGGAGAGCTGGCCCAGAGCCTGCCAAGGACCAAGGCTGTGGGTGGACCAGGAGGCAGGAGTGCTCTAAGTAGTGAGCTTAGAGTTTGGGAGCCAGGTGTGTTGGCATACGCCTGTAATCTCAGCATTTGGGAGGATCAATATGAGCTCGAGACCAGCCTGGGCTACAAAAGTGAGCTGAAGGTTAGCCTAAACTGCATAGCAAGACTCTGTCTCAAAAAGACTAAAAAAGTGAATTTGGGGAAGGCTAGATGCACTTTTTTAATTAATAGTTCTTCATATATAGTTACTTATTTCTATGAATGGAATGAATTTATTTCAGAAATTGTAGCCTCCATCTGGTCCACAGTACAATTCATTTTACTAAAGTAAGATGGGGGTGGAGAGAGGAAAGGATTTAAATGTGCTAATATATGTGTACCCAGTGCTTCATGATGAATGTAATCATTATGTACTGCAAAAATGCACTAATAGAAACACCAGTGAGATGGCTCAGTGGACTAAGTATCTACTTAGGCAAGTGCAGGAACCAGGGTTCAATCTCCAGTACCACATGTTGCACTGGTCCTGTCCCCTCAGGCACACTGAGCTGGCCACTGAGTCTGGGCATGGTGGTGCATGCCTGTAATCCCAGCACTTGGGAGGCTGAGGCAGAAGGATCAGTGTGAGTTTGAGACCAGCCTGGGCTACTGTTATAGTTTGTGTATGGGTATTTCCCCAAAGTCTCATGGGGCAGCTTCTGGAATTTGTGATTGATTATTGTGGGTGTGGGTGCTGCACCTCCCCTGGGGCAGGTAATTTGCATTTTAATGTAAGGAAGGAAGAGAAATTAGCTGCGTGAGCTACTGCTACTCCTCCCTTAGCTC
The DNA here is from genome assembly GCA_004027025.1 of Myocastor coypus. Lineage (NCBI taxonomy): Eukaryota > Metazoa > Chordata > Mammalia > Rodentia > Myocastoridae > Myocastor > Myocastor coypus. The sequence goes on from PVJA010035237.1 coordinate 16,700, forward strand.
TTGTTCTTTGCCACTGCCATGAAAGGTTGTTCTCTGCCATGTGTCGCTTTGCCCTGAAGCCAGCTGAGTATGTACTGAAACCTCCAGTAACTGAGATAAATAAGCCTTTCCTTCCTTCATTTTGGGTGTCGGATGTTTGTCCCAGCAATGAGAGAAGAGTAAGACAGCTACAAAGTGAACTCAAGGCCAGCCTGAGCTGCACTGTGAGACCCTGGCTCAAAAAGCAAAACACAGAAATAACTACTTATTTACTGAAAAGAAGAAAGCGTCCAATGGCACACACTTGAGAGAGGACAGAAGGCTTATCTCACTCATTGCCCAGAAAGCACCTAATCCAGCAGCCGTAGGCCTGAGCACATGTGCAAAAAAGCACAAACCAGCAGACCCGAGACTGCCACCCAGGAGAGGCCAGCCCTGAGTCTGGAAGGCTGGCTTCTGGCTGACCTCAGGAACTTGGAGTTAGGGAGTGTCCCCGTACTCCCCTTTCCCTAACTTCCAAGAGTGGTTGCCAGTACCTAACCTGCCTGTGCTACTAATAGACCGTACGCCTGGCACCAGCTTTCCTTCTGTGAGCCTGGCATTCTGGAAGGTGCTGTGGAGTGGGTGCCTGCACAATGGCATTCAGCAAAACCCCTGGACTTGGAAGTTTGGGTGTCACTTGTGTACATCATTCTGCAAGTCCTCAGAACTCATTTCTGCAGCAATCAGTCTTGGGCAACTCCACTGAGAAAGGAGAATCCTGGCAGCTTAAATTTGGTTCCCCTGGACTTTTCCCCCACATACCTTTTTCTTCATTAATTTTGCTTATTTATTTATTTTCTCATTTTATGTATTTGGCACAGGGTCTCACTACACAACTTGGACTGGTAGTGATCCTCCTGTTTTCAGGCTCTCTAATGCTGGGATTATAGGCATGCGCCACCACTCCCAGACTCAGAGGCCAGCTCAGCGTTCCTGGGGGGCTGGGTGGGGCTGGTACGGCATGTGGGACCAAGTGTCAGACCCTGGCCCCAGAGCTGGCCTAAGCAGGCATGGCACTTAGTCCTCTGAGCGATATCCCTGGCGCTGTTGGATTTGCTCTGCGTCCTTTCACTGTGGTGAATCCTAGCCATGGGTATAGTTACGATATGCGGAGACCTGTGTCCTCCTGGTGAAGCACCGCTGCTGTGGAGTTCCCAGCTGCATCCCGGACAACGTGCCTCTTGCGTGGGTGGTGTACTTGGGAAAGTGCTATCAATTCCTTCTGCTTCCAAAACTGTTTATCTACTTGCTGGCCATGCTCTGGATTCCAAATGGGCAGATATTCCAGACTCACAGGACCCTTGATCTAGGCTGTCCATCAAGGATGTATTTATGACCTCAGGCATACCCCGATTCCGGAGACTCTACAAGACCTTGTGGAAGTAGACGCTGGGCAGTCAGCAAGGCTCACACACTGGAAAATCCATCCGACTCACAGCAAACCTGATGTGTACCGAGGCCCCAGCAAAGGTACGTATTAGCATGGATGTTGACCACTCCAGGTTGGCTAGATACATTTTAAATTTCAAACTGCATCTTCAGACACCAGCATCATGAACATGGCCTACAGAGGATTCTTCCTAAGTAGATACAGCTCCTGAAAACAAAGTGAACTAGCACGTTATGGCTTTTCTCCGCTGAGCCTTGGAATGACACTTGCATGCGGAGGAAGAGGGAGCCTCCCTGCTCCCACATGCCACAGTGCCTACAGGGATCCGGGCTGTTTTCATACTCAGGGCTTTGAAGGTCTCACTTCCCACTGCATGGTTGTTGATTCATAACAACTATGATAGCAGCAGACCATGGAGCTTGCTGAACTGGTTTTCAGAGCAGCTGCCTGTCCCTTCCTTAGTTGGTAAATCTAGTCCTGGAAGATTTAAGAGTGAAGATCCTAAGTCTGGGCTGTTAGGATACCCACAGCGGCAGTTACTGCGTCATCACCCAGGAAGCACCTGGGTGGTAGTTGCTCCAATCTTCTCTCCTGCCCCCCAATCTTCTTAATTGGGCGGCTCTCTCCTTTGTGATCCTACTCTTCCTTGTATACCCTGATAAGCCTTGGAAGAGAGGTTTCTTCCCAGCGTACTGCCCTGGCTTTTCCAGAGGGCAAGAGCAAAGATGTTGCAGATGGGAAGAACTGAGTTCTAATCTACATCTGCCACTAAAGAACTTCGTGTTTTGGGATAAGTTACTTACCCTTTGTGTACTTCTCAATCATCAAGTACTTGCTCCATGGGATTCTTGGGAAGACAAAATGACATGGGCTATGTAAAGCGCCTGCCACATAGACCTTTGATATTATGCTTTTCTCAGCATTTACATTCCAGCAAGACGAAATGACCAGTCAGCACAGTACTTGTGGGTAACAGCACTAGCATGAGGTCCTGAAAGGCCCGCAGTTCCACAGGTTGCTCCTGGTTGGCCATCTCTTCAGCACTTCCTGCTGCAGGCTTTGCCTAGCTCTCACCACAGCAGGACACAGTATCCTGGCAACTCCCTGGGGCAGACCCTGGCCCAGAGCCTTCCAACGCCACCCTAGGCTGAACAGCCCTTGGTCACTCTCACATCACCCTTATCTTTAGCACACCATGAACTATTGCATGACATTTTTCTTACTCAGTTTTCTGTCTACCATCTCTGGAGATGAGCTCAGGAATGGAGGCACCACCTTGTCCCAGAGTGGGGATCAGCACCTGGAACATCAAGGAACAGGAGCTGGTAGGGGGCCAGAGATCAGAGGCAAGGGGTTGGGCAATCCAGGGGACACTGGAGATCCCACTGGTGCGGCTGTTTTCCCCTGGCAGCCCCACCCCAAGCAGTCTGAATTCCACCAGTAGTGTGGATAGGTACTGCTTGATTTCTGCTGCAACCAGACTGAAGCTGTGACTGATAGCCCACGGCACAGCGCCTCACACAGTAGGGGACTGCCTAATAGTTGCTGGCCGAACCATTTCCCATTTCTTTGGAGTTATTTGCAGTGATCCAATAAGGGAATGCTCAACTGATTAGCATCATAAGGCAGAATACATTTCCACCTCCATCTTTTCAAGATTAAGCGGAAGCAGAACAGTGCCGCTTGTTTCAAGTATGAAATAACGTTGGCTGAGACCACTCACCCACGTGAGCAGCCTGCTGCTCCTTCCGGTAGTCCTCGTTCTAGCTCCCGAGGTCCTGCATCACTTCAATCTTCTGCTCGGTAACAAGATAAGATGTGCGAGATGAGGAAGGCGGAAGGAGAGAAAAAGGGAAAGAAACAGAATGAAGAGATATTATCTATATATATTGTCTACATGTACCAGCTCCCCCTTCATGAATGTGATCATTGTATGCTGCAAATATATATTAATAAAATTTTAAAAAATTAAATACGTGACATTCATGCTATTTTGTGTTGACAATCTGGCGGCCCGATAAGTCAAGAGTGTTTGTCTCCTTGGGTATGACACTCAGGCTATGATAAGTGCTAATGTGGTGAGGCTAGACAGCACTCCATGTAGAGTTCAAAATTTTTTAAAAAAATTAAATTTTAAAATCTTTGTGGGGGAGCTGGGGAGATAGCTCCGAGGCACAAGTGCCTGCTGGGTGAGTGCAAGGTCCTGAGTTTGAACCCCGGTCCCACAAAAAAAAAAAAAAAAAAATCTTTGTGAAGCCAAGCACAGTGGTGCACACCTATAGGCCCAGTGCTCGGGAGAGCCGAGGCAAGATGGTTGCTACAACTTCAACACCAGCCTGCACTATGTATCAGGACCCTATCTCAAAAAGAAAAAATCAAAAAGAAAAAAATCTTTATGAAATCTTGGAACTCATTTTCTAAATTGAGGCATCAGAGCTGAAAAATAATTGAAGACATCTAAAAGATAGATGATAGACCTAAAAACCTTCTTTCCTTTCCAAATTATACTTAAAAACTGAAAAGCTACGTCTATTCTCAGCCGTCATCTGTCCATTTGCTCACGTATCCATGTGTGGACACCTGCGCTGGGGCAGACGGCGTCTCCGAGGTATGGAACGAGACATTGTCTGAAGCCAGAGTGCATGACCTGGAGAAGGCCAGAGCTTGAGAGGTGTGTCTGGGGTCACCAGCAGCTGTGTGGCCACAGGGCACAGTGGAGTCGGTGAAAAAGAGGAGTCAAGAAGGGCACGGAAAGAAGGGGGCAGAGGAGCGCGCTGAAGCCTTGCAGTAATAGTCCGGGCGTGAGAAGGTAGCAGCTGCACCAGGCTGGCCGAGGTCTGGGCGGTGAGCTGCGCTCAGATGCCAACTGTGTACTGAAGGTTTATGGAGATGCCAGAGAGAACAAAACCCTAATCACAAGGTGACACTTGCACTATTAGCTGTGGGAAATTACACTTATGTATGATAAGTTGTAACTGCAGAACTATGTTTATGGTAGGACAGAAAGTAAGTGTAGTTACCTGATAGTCCACAGCATAGCCATTGTGAACCACCTCGGGGGTCTTTCTCTGTAGCTTCCCCTGTTAGCTGAGTGGCTTGGCTTCACCTGATAGTTCAAAAACCCTGACATCATTTCAGCCATCTCTAAATAACCATTTGTGATCAACTTTTGACACTAAGTGACTCATTTCTTAACAGCAACATAAACTCAAACTTTTCTCCTCAAGGTCCTAACTCTCTCCAGACAGACATGTATGGGAGGCATTTAGGTTCACTAACATTTACTGGGCACTGAATACCTTCCAAATACTATGTTGGGCCATTCACAGAACTCTGATGCTTGGATTCTCCCAATAATATTGTTAAAAGTAAATGTCAGTGTATGTCTCAAAGTTATCAAATTTCTAAACATATGCAGAAGTTCTCAGTCTCTTTGGGACTTGTGGTTCACATCTACACAGTGTCACCGGGATGCCTCGATTCTGTGTATCCATGATTAGGGAATGCTGGAGAGGGTCTAGGATGCTGAGGTGTTCCATGGCCAGCAGAGCTGCCCAGTCTCCAAGCCCCCAACCCCAGTGCATTATTACAGGATGGATCTCATTTCCTCAGCTCATTCAAGTGTCTAATAGCAGCATTTATAAAGAAAGTCAAAATCCAACTCTGACACATCTCAGAGCAGTAGAGAGGATGCTGGGTGACCACATCACACTGAGGAAAGCCAGAGGGGAAGGATAACCACAGCCTGCCCCTGGCCCTCAGTGCACTGCCAGCAACGTCGCCTCTCTCCCTCAGACCTGCACCAACTGCCTGCTATTCTTTTTTTTCCTCAAAAAAACAAAACAAAACAAAAAA
>PVJA010035238.1:0-21962 GCA_004027025.1 Myocastor coypus
CCTGGCTGAGACCCCATCTTAAAAAAAAAAAAAAAAAGAATACAGAAAGCAAAACAAAGGGCAAAAAAGGAAAAAAAACCAAAATGCTCCACAAACGATTAAAAAAAGAGAAAACAGCCGGGTGTGGTGGCGCACGCCTGTAATCCCAGCACTCGGGAGGCTGAGGCAGGAGGATCGATGTGAGTTCGAGACCAGCCTGGACTACAAAAGTGAGCTCAAGGCCAGCCTGAACTGCATAGCGAGATTCCGTCTCAAAAAGACAAAAAAACACACACACACACACACACACAAAGAATGGTGTGTGTGTGTGTGTGTGTGTGTGTGTGTGTGTGTGTGTGTGTGAATAGTTTCTTTCTCCAGCACTGGAATTCATCACAAATGGGGAAGATAAGACCTATTTTGTTACACCCTGTATTTGGTTTTGGGTATGGGGATTTTGCTATGTTTTGTTTGAGACAGGGTCTCATTATGTAGCTCCACTGGCCTGTGTAGCCCTGGCGTGGCTTGATCTGCCTGTGATCCTCCTGCCTCAGCCTCACATTGGGATTACAGGTATGCTCCATCACTCCCAGTATTTGGGGGCGGTCTCCTGTGATCACCTGCCACGCGGTCACTGTTGCAGGCTAATACTAGTAACCCTGAAGTATGGCTGTTCTGAGGTTCAGTCCTGAATAATCCCTTTTCAAAATGGCTCCTGACTTTTTTTTTTTTTTTTTTTTTTTTTTTTTTTTTTTTTTTACCCTGGACCTGGAGATTGAACTCAGCCCTTTGCACTTGCCAGGCAAGCGTTTATTCTATGGAGCTATCTCCCTCGGCCCCTAGCTGCTGATTTTTTAAAAAAATTTTTTATTTACTTATTTATGTCAGCCTGCCCTGGGGGTGGGTCTGGCACAGCATGTGGTGCAAGGGATGGAACCTCCGTCCCTGTGGTTGCCTAAGCTTGCCTAAGCAAGTGTTTTAGACTGCTGAGCTATCTCACTGGTCAAAAAAAATGGCTCCTGATTGAACCCTCTCAAATATGGCCCCACTGGAGTTCTCCTCTAACTCCAGCCCTGAAACATGGAAGGAATCTCTACCATTCTGTGTCTGCAGTTTTCAGTCACCATGGGCTTTCCTTGGGGCCTGAGCTGCCCATTGTTTTGTTTTTCCCTGAAGCTTCTGGCCCACTCTGGGTTTATCTCGTGTCAGTGGAGACTGGTCCCCACCCCTGCTTGTTTTCTCTCTTTTGGGCTCCATTTCTTCAGCTCCTCTGTAGCTTCTGGTTTCTTTCTGACTCCCAGAGATCTGCTTGTATTCTTTTTACCAAGGTGTGGCATCCCCGGTGTGTCTTGTCTAGGTCCCAGAGAGGTTGTATTTTGCTGCTGATGTCTACGGTGTCATTTTAGTCTCATCTACTCTGTTCTGTAGGAAGAAGTCGATGGGTCCAGCCCACAGTGGAGGGGATCACACAGGGGCACAAATACCAGGAGGTTGACATCGCCAAGAGCCATGTAGGAGCTGCCCGTCCCCCCGGGCCAAAACTTATTTCTCTCACACTTCCCTCACCTCAGAACCTGCCATGACAAGAACAAGGGAGCCTGAGGCAGAAAGATTGCTTGAGCCTAGGATGTTAAGCCAGCCTGGAGAATATAGTCAGATTCCTATCTGGAAATGTGGGGGCGAGGGGTGTAACTCAGTGGTAGAGTGCTTGCCTACCATGTACCAGGCTCTGGGTTGGATTCCCAACACTGCAGAAAAAGAAGGAAGGAAAGGAGGGAGGGAAGGCCACAGGGAGGGAAGGCAGAAAGGTAAGGAAGAAAGAAGAGACAAGAAGGAATGGAATTTTTATCTGCATGCACCATCATCCAGAAAATAATACATTTCCCAGCTTCCCTTGCAGTTAAGTGTGGTCACGTGACCAGGTTCCAGCCAATGAAATGAACAGTAACCGAAGCGTTCTCCTGGCCATGGCTGGAAACCTTCTGCTGCATGTGCCTTTCACCCCCTCATGCCCTCTTTTCTTCCATTTCACCAACTGACACGGAGGTGCGACCATTTGGAATCAAGGGCTTAAGGACCACCTCAGGCACAGCAGCGGGATCCCCAGGGATGAGTTCCTGAGGGCTTTGAGAGCAAGGCACCAATTTCCTCTCTGGACACACAAGAGAAATCAGTTTATCTCAAGCTTCTGTCCGTTTAGGTTTTCTGCCACCAGCAGCCAAACCCAACTCTAATTGAACAATTGTGTGTGTGTCGTGTATAGGCCGGGGAACTAACTCATGCACCCAGTGTCTCCTGGGCTATGTGCCCAGCTCCCTCGATCTAACTAAAAGGTCTTTTACATTCTTCTTCATAAGTCCAGAGAAGCCGAAGATGACTGCCTTTCACATGTACTCTGTGGCTGGGTTTGACTCCATACATGTTCCCGGGCCTTCACCAAAAAGAAAACCCTAGTGTCAGGAAAGGGAGATTCCAAGTACAACTCTAGGATCTGTGATGTCCAACTTTCAGCTCAGTTGCCTCCAAGGGAGACAGGGAAGGGAGCTGGAGAGGGGGTGGGGAATAAACTTCTTCCCATTCATCTTGCCTGAAAGGATTAATGTGCCTACCCTACGAAGCTGTTCAAAGGCCCTCTTGAGAGACCCACAAGCAAAAATAAAGGGGCCCTGGCATTTGTCTGGGCACACACTTAATCCCCCCCACCAAGTAAGAAACATAAACAAACAAATAAATGACGTATTAGAACGTGCTCAGCTGCCTTGAGAAAGTCTAGGCGAGACAGATGCTTCAGGACACAGATCTACTGTTAGGTTCAGGAAGTTGGGGTGGCGTTGTTGTTCTTCGAAACCTTTGGTCAGTGAGAGGAGCGTGGTACCTGGCTGTGATGCTTGCAAGCATTTCTGGAATTTTTAAAAAAATTTATTTTATTTTACTTGTTTCAGAACTTTTTGTTTGTTTATTTCTTTTTATGGCCAGCTCAGCCAGCCCTGAGGGCAGGGCTGGCACAGCATGTGGTGCCGGGGATCGAACTGCAGTCCTTGCAGCCACCTGCAGGTGCTTTAGACCACTGAACCATCCTGCTGGGCTCCTACTTCTGGCATTTGGTCTTTGCTGTCGTTAGAATTTTTCAGCAGGGGCTGGGGCTGTAGCTCAGCAGCAGAGTGTGTTTGGCATGCATGAGGTCCTGAGTTCAATCCCTACCACTGGAAGCATAACAAATAAAATTAAAAAGCCCCCCAATTTACAGGTAGTAAAATGAAGGTAAGACTCACAAGTAAGCAGAAACTGCTGCTCCTCACTGTCCCTCCTCTGGACCTAAATAGTACCAGTGGCTTTCTGTGACTGTGACAAAATACCTGAGATCAACAACTTCAAAGGGAAAGGTTTTAATTTGGTTCAGTGTCTCTGGCTGGGCTGCTTTTGGCTCTGTAGTGAGGCAGGACTTCATGGTGGTGGGAAATCAGTGGGGGAGGAACATCTGGTAGAGAAGGCTGCTTGCGACCAGTAGGCAAAGAGAGAGAGAGGGAGGGGCTGCCAATGTCCCTGTATTCCTTCAAAGTGCAAGCTCTCAGTGACACAACTGTCCTGGGCCCCACCTCCTAAATTACTCCCTCTCTCACAGTGCCATGGGTTGGTGACCAAGCCATTGGCCCAAGGCCTCCAGGGGATGTTTAACATCTGAAACATAACCGTGTTCCACGGTGACACTTCCTTTGGTGTCGTCTGCTGTCCAGAGCCAGCGGGATCTCTCTGGACACCTCCCTCGTTCCTCTCTTCTAACCACGTGTGATGCATCCAGCCAGCATTTGTAGGATTTCTTCTTTCACCCTACACTGCCAAGGACTGAAGCTCCCGGCAGCTGTATAGCCGTCTCCCCACCACACCGAAGAAGGGCCCACCCATCTGTGGCTAAGCACATCAGAAGGTCTCCCGAAGCCAGCTCCGTCCTGCCGGCCTGCACGTCCACGCTCCTCGGGACAGCCGGTGCTGCCCACCTGAGGAAAGCAAGGGGAGGCGGGTGCATGGGCCAAGCTTCACGACGAGAGACAGCAAATCAGTTTCAAAAGAAATTGTACAGTCCACCTCCAAGACAACCCACTTGCCAGCCCTTGCGTCACTGTCATAAACAGCCAGCGTTCTGTGGTCGAGTGACCTATGTATGTACACATTTTAGAGTGCTTCTGATGTCCTGAGCCTCTGCCAGGTGATTGTCAGGGGACAGGGCTACTTGGGGAACTTGACAGTGGAATCTATACTCTCTCAAGGAAAAAAGCTCTCCCTGTATTTAATTTCAATGCAGGATGTGCATTTCTAAAATGGACTTAAGGTTGTATTCCATTGTGTTCCACCATTGTCACCTTGTGCCCTTGCTTTAAAAGCCCACTGGCCACTGCCTGAGCCCCTGGACACCTGCCTTAGCTCCTTACCTGCTTTCCCTTTAAGGGTTTGAACGTTTCAGCTGGCAGAGATCCCAGTGCCCTCTGGACTAGTTGGCATAAGGTGAAAATTTTCCTGCTTGGAAGAGAAAGAGCCTGTTCACCAGGGAAGGCTCTACAAGGCAACTGCTCCCTGAGGTTCCTGGCACCGCCTTTGGCAACCTTCAGGGACAAATCCCTCTGGGTCTTAGGAGGGGCTAGAAACCTACAGACAGGGAAATAGAGCTTGGGGCACAATTGCCCAGACCTTTGAAACCAGTGACCTCTGGAGGAAACGGGGGAAAAGCCAGTGTGGGCAAAGGCAGCTGACATTCCCCTCCCTCCTCCTGGACAAGGGCAGCCGCACTTGTGTGCTGGTGGCCTTGGTGGCTTCTGCCCACACAGGGCTGGGGCGTACCTCTGTGGAAGAAACACTTCAACACGCCACCTGGTGGGGAGGGAGGTCCCCAGAGGGGTGAGGATAAGGAAAGAGGGTGGCTTCTGGGAGAGACGCTCCAAGGGGAGCTGAGTGGGGGAGAATGTGGACAGAGAGCAGGGCGGAGTCCCCTTCTGTCACCTCCCCTCTCCTCTAGCGTGAGCAAACCCAAAGGGGATGAATTCACGGTGTCTGGAAAAACACGGAAACATGAAACTGAGAGTGCTTTCTGGAGCTTCCCTGGCTGGCTCAGCTCTGCCATGGAGCTGGCAGTAGACTTTCCTTTGTTCCTGTCATGGGCGTGGGTGCCTGTGTCCTGTTCCCCACTGCTGCCCCCACACACACCAAAGAAACCCAGAAAGAAAAAAAGAACTGGCCAAGGGGGCCAGGGAGATAGCTCAGGGACACAGACGCCTGCCTGGCAAGTACAAGGTCGTGACTTCGAATCCTGGTCTTGCAAACAAAAAAGAACTGGCCTGGTGCTGAGGCTCACAGCCTACTGGTGTGAACAAGAGAGACCTCTGAGAAGGAGGGCGGAGAGCCCGTGGGGTCGAGGAGCTGCTCTTTCCCCTCATGTGGTCAGGTCCTAGTCTGGCAAATGGCAGAAGGAGAGGCCAGTGACAGCTGCCTGCGGCACAGCAGCGGAGTCCGGAAGTCGAGCTGAGGGCCACACTTAAGGTATAAGGTTAGGGCTGACAGCCCCAACCTTGTTGCCCTTCTCATGCCCTCTGACCAGAGCTCTAGAATGGCGGGTCCATGCCCAAGAGCAGTGACACCTATTTCGGGCAGGAGGAAGACAGATGGGATCCTAGCTCCAGCTCTGCTGCCCACTGTGTATGACCTTGGACAAGTTCAGAGTCTCTGCTCCTCGATCCCAGCTGCAAAAGCAAGACACTGTAGCACCTTCCTTGCTAGAAGAGGAAACGGGGTAACATATGCTGAGAGCGTCCAAATGTTAGTTATTGCCGGCACTGTACCTGTGCCACGAGCAGCCCCATGCTCGGCAGTACTGTTGCTGGGCTTTTGTCCATCCCTGGATTTGCAGAGAGCAAATGGATCCTGGAGCCACACACACACTCCTAGGCAGTTCCAGTCTGCCCCCTCCAGCTGTGTGGCTTTGGGCAAATCACTTAACCTCTCCATAAATGAGAGGCAGACACCTCCCTGGTGGGACTGTCTGAGTCCTGTCTGCTGGGCGAGATCATGTGACAACAGGATGATCCTCCCACCCTGGTCTCCTTTGCCAACCAGGGACGCTGAAGCTCTTGGGTCTCTGGGGAATGTCCCGTAGCCCCTGAGTTCAGTTCTGTTCACCTGCAATATAACTCCGTGGTGTGCTGCCTGGGAGCCCTAGGTCCCCCTGGGTGTCTTCCTGTGTGGCTCAGCTGGGCCATGCTCAGAGCCACTGTGTTGGGTCAGCAAAGCTAGCTGTTTTGAGACTTGCTGGGGAACCAAAGTCGGCCAGGCTGGAATACCTCAAGCAAAACTCACTTGTTGTGAGCCAGGTGCTTCCATTTTCCTCTAGTTTTGGGCCAAGCCCCATGGGAGCAGCTCCTCCGTCTCCCCCAGACATTCTCAAGGCTTTTGTCACTGACATTCCCCCTCCCCCAAGGTGTTTACTCCTCCTGGGGGGCCCAGGCCCCATCCCGGACCCTCCAGAGGCACCTGTCATCTCATTCCTTTCTACAGGTGACAGGTAAGGTGACAGTGGCCGAAGGAGGAACAGACGAAGATCCACACCGACCCCACTGCCAGGCTGAGGCCTGAGAGGTGTGAGGGTGTGGCGGGGTCTCCACGGCAGAGAGAACAATGAAGCAGCCGTTCTGACCTCGCTGGCGCTTGCCAAAGGCCAGGCCCTTCACCCAGGGCTGTGCAGCTGTTGATCCACTTAATCATCAACCTCCCCATGGGGGCTGCTGTTCTACTCATTTTACAGACGAGGAACTCAGGGAGCTGAAATAGCTTTCCCAAGGCGACAGGCACAGGTGTGGGGCCCTGGGCTCAGATTGTACCCCTAACAAGCAGGGAACCCCGGCCAGGAGAAGGCCTTCAAAACCATGAAGGGTGGGCAAAACGCAGGTTGTAGTTTATGCTCTTTGGTGGCTTGGGGGACAGGTCCTCAACAGTCCCAGCTCATTCCATCCTGAAACAGTGCTGGGAGATGGGGCAAGGGGAAGGGGCTGGGTGGTGGGGTCAGAGTCCTCATGAACAGACCAATGTCTTTCTCTGATGAGTTCTCACTTTGGCCTGCCCTTCTAGTTTCTTCTATAAATTGGAAGCAACCCCAGGCCCTCTCCAGAAGCTAAGCTGATATTGATCCCATGCTCATAGATTCCTAGCAACCAGAACCACGAGTCAGAATAAACCTTTGTACAATAAATAGGGCCCGGCAGGATGGCTCAGTGGTCTAAAGCGCCTGCTTGGGGAAGCTTGGGTAACTTCAGGGACCGAGGTTCGATCCCCGGCACCACATGCTGTGCCAGCCCTGCCCTTGGGGTGGGCTGAGCCAGCCATGAAAATGAGTGAATAAACAAACAAGGGTTCTGAAACAAGAAAAAAAAAAATAAATAAATAAATAAATAAAATATCTAGTCTCAGGAATTCTGTTATAGGAATTGCAAATAAATAATAAGAATTTTATTGATGCTGGGTCTAGTATTACATTTTGCAATCACTATGAGTTTTTAAAATTATTTATTTATTGTGATGGTTTGTATCTAGATGTCCCCCCAAAGCCTTGATTAATTCATGATCAAAAGCTGGGATTGGGCCAGGGAGATAGCTCAATAGAATAAGCACCTGCCTAGCAAGCACAAGAGCCTGAGTTCAATCCCTAGTTCTGAAAAAAAAAAAAAAAAAAAACTGGGATTATGGGTGTAAGTAATGCTGGGATTATGGGTGTGAGTGCTGCAGGGCCTGGGGTGGATAGGCTGAATGCAACATTTATTTATTTGTTACAGGGTCTCACTATGCAGTCCCTACTCATAGCAATCCTTCCACCTCAGCCTCCCCAGTGCTGGGATTACAGGTGTGCACCACCATGCCCAATTCCAAGGCAGGCACAGCATGTGGTGCTAGGGATCGAATTCAGCTCCTTATGCTGGCCAGGTAGGCATTTAGACCACTGAGCTATCTCTCCAGGCCCACTGGGATTCTTTTTTAAGAGTCGTTCAATTTATCTCCTTTGAAGGCTCGCTCCCCTTGGGTACCTCAGAGATATCAGTCTTTCTGAAAATGAAAGCTTAGACTATTTTTTGTATCCTGCCCTCCAATATCTTTTGATCTACGCTGCAGTAAGTGGCCCTATCTCCTGTCTTCCCAAATACCTGCTGCACCATGACTATGGGATCTCTGTGAAGCAAGGTGGGGCAGCAGGCAGGCAGCAAGAGAGAGGCAAGCATAGAGAACCTTCCACTTTCTGATGGGAAACCAACTACCGAGGTGGGGCACACTGTGGGAGGAACAGGTCTGGACTTGCTAGATGTCAGATGTCTGGCTTTATTAAAAGGGCGACACCACACTGTGGCTCAGCCCTCTGACGATGTGTGCAAACAAAGCAAACGGGGGAAACGCTTCACCAAACTGCTTTAGCATTAGTCCAACCATGTTTCCTTTATACAGTTTTACATAGCTGCAGTTCCTTGTTTATGGACCTAAAGAATCATACACAAATTTGAATTGTATACTATCTCATTTCATGGAGGACAATACGTGCTACAGAGGTATTTAGTGGTTTGCCAGGCTGACAGGCGAAGCCCTCATGAATGTAAAACGTCTCCTCCAGCTTTAATAGACAATGTATCAACTCATTTGCAACAGTGTTCCTATGCAGGGGCTAGTTGGGGTATGGTGTGTAGCTAGATGATGGCTATCTTTTATCCTTGAACTTGCACTTCCTAGAGACTCAAACTCAATCCATTTCTGTTCTTCCTCAGGTTCCCCTCCTCCGGTATTCTGTTATAGCAGCACAAAGCAGATGAAGACATCCTGTCCCTTCTGTTCTCTTCATTAGGTGCAAGTCAGAAGAGCCTGCCCTATTTCTGGGTGCACAAGGACTATCTGTCCTGTCAGGGAGTGGGGATCCTTGGTGACATGTATTCAAATAAACATCAGTGGTGACAACAGTAAGACTGCCTACAATGTGCGAATGCTTGCTCCAACTCATGTGTCACATGAGGCTCTTGGGGAGCCTTCCACAACTCCTTGGCTCAAGTTCTCCAGGAAGCCAACACCACAGGTGCCAGGGACAGAGGGACAGAGGAGGTGCACTTCTTGTTCTGGAGCTGCTTGTGTTTAGAGGTGTTATTTCTTCCAATTTTACAAATGAAGAAAAGAAAGACCATAAGTAGGCCAGGAAGATTTCGGGTCAGTTTCATAAAGACAGCATACATTCTGGACTCCATAGACTGAAAACACTTCCAGGTGCCAAAGGGTCATTGCTCAACCCCTCATCCAAAAACCTCTGGGACAAAGGAATAAGGCACAGAGAACATGAACAATATAATTCTATTTTTTTAAAAAACTATTTAATACAGGGTCTCATTATATAGATCAGACTCATAGCGATCCTCCTGTTTTCAGCCTCTGAAACACTGGGATTACAGGTGTACGACACTAGGCCCAGTCTCAATCACTGTCTCAGCGGCCTTGGAGATGGGGCCAGCACAACATTCAGGACCAAGGATTGAGCCCTAGCTCCCTGAGCTTGCCAAAGCAGGCGCTTAGTTCGGCAACTGAGACTGGGCGTGGTGGTGGGGGTCTGTATTCCCAGCTTTTAGGAGACTATAAACAGGCAGATCATCCCGAGTCCAGTGTAGTAGTGAGACCCTGAACACCCTGTAGACCCTTCCCTACAAAAATTACCAAAAAAGACAAACAAAAAACCAGAGCAATAGGAGTGGTTATGCCAGTGGGAAGTGATTTTCCTGGTGTGGGCACCTGAGCCAGCAGGCGAGGGAGGAAGGAGCTCTCTTTCTGGAGGACGCGAGGACATCGAGTCATAAGGTCTCACAATCCGGCAAGTCTCCCATCGCGCCAGTGGGGTCACAGCCTGGCTCACCTCAATCCCTACCCCTAATCTGCACTGCATGGGAAATCAGCTCTGAGCATGGTCAGGCTAGCTGAGATCCTCTGGCAGCGTGACAACGCACCTGAGCCCTTGGTTCCTTTCCGTATTCCTGGAAGGGGCGGCCAAGAATGAAACTCGATTCCTGCTGTAGCAGCAGCGGCTGGGATCTTTGCAAAGCCTGGAGCAGCTTGCGCCGGGGAAGGGACGGCGAGCGATGCGCATGCCCGGAACCTCCCTCGAATGGGCTCGTTCAGTGGATTCACCTTCAGAGCCGCAAAAAGCAGGGAGAACTTTAGGCAGAGACTGGGAAGTCCCTACTATATGCAGCAAGAAGGATTCGGAGCTAGGCCGTGTCCGTGGGGAGGGGAGGCGTGAGGGTGCTGGGGAAGGGTCGGGAAGGAGGCTCCTTTCGCGGCTCTGTGGCTCTGGTTCTATGCGACAGGTCTGGTCAAGATGGAACTTTGCTTTCAGAAGCCCCAGCCCTCCCTGGGTGCGAGGGCGGCTGAATAGCGCTGAGGTGTTTAGGGTCCCGAAAAGTAGGTCTTCTACCATCCTCAGAGGCCAGGGAGTACGGTGTGAAATTGTCAAGGTACCTCTTCTTCTTCCTCTTCTTCTTCCTCTTCTTCTTCTTCTTCTTCTTCTTCTTCTTCTTCTTCTTCTTCTTCTTCTTCTCCTCCTCCTCCTCCTCCTCCTCCTCCTCCTCCTCCTCATTAGTAGATGGTGCCCGTGTCCAGCCCGGGGCCTGCGTCCCAGCCGCAATCCTTTTGAATTTAGGAGAAACAGCATAAGCGCGCCCCAGATACCGCAGGGGATGCACTGATGCTGTTTTTTTTCAAACAAACAAAACACTCTGCTTATGGGAAAATCAGGTTGAAGCGAACATCTTGTTTTTATTTGGTAACTCTGAGAACCCCAGGGCTGGGCAGGAGGTGACCCGCGGCTGTAAAGGGAAGGCCCGCTGAGGGCTCCTATGACCTGGGGGTGGGGGCAGCCAGGAGCACCGCGGGCCTGAGCCATCTCCCCTCCTGATCTCCCTCCCCGTGCCTGGGCCCCAGCTCCCCAATTTCCTAACCAGGGTGCGGAGCTGCTTTGTCCTGGATACTTAATAAGAGGAATTATTCTTAGTTATGTTGTATGTGGGTTTTTCTTTTTTATCTTTTAAATTTTTTTCTTTTGTTTATTCATTTGGTACAAGTTCTTTTTTTTTTGGTACAAGGTCTTGCTATGCAGTTTGGATTCAGTGATCCTCCTGTTTCAGCCTCCCTTGCACAGGGATTACAGGAGTGTGTCACCACACAGGTTTCAGTGTGGTCCCTAGGGTTCTAGGGCCTGCATGCAGTACTGGGGATTGAACCAGGGTCCTTGAGCTTGCCAGACAGACACTTAGACCTACCTCCCCAACCTTTTTTTTTTAACAGAATTTCACTATGCAGTTCAGGCTGGCTTTGAACTCACTGTGTAGCCCAGGCTGGCCTCGAACTCCCAGCACTCCTCCTGCCTCAGCTACCAGAGTACTGGATGATGACCACATTTTCATCATATTTTTATTTTATTTCATTTTTTTTTTTAATTTTATTTATTTATTGTTTCAGAACCTTTGTTTGTTTATTCACTCATTTTTATGGCCGGCTCAGCCTGCCCCGAGGGCAGGGCTGGCGCAGCATGTGGTGCCGGGGATTGAACCGCGGTCCCTGAAGCCGTCCAAGCTCTCCCAAACAAGGCGCTTTAGGCCACTGAGCCATCCCGCTGGGCCCCTATTTTATTTCATTTTTAAAAAAATAATTTTATCTTATTTTTTTCTTGTTTCAGAGCTTTTGTTTGTTTATTTATTTATTTTTATGGCCGGCTCAGCCTGCCCTCAGGGCAGGGCTGGCGCAGCATGTGGTGGTGGGGATCGAACCTTGGTCCCTGCAGCTGCCCAAGCTTTCCTAGCAGGCACTTTAGACCACTGAGCCATCCTGCTGGGCCCTAAATATCATTTTTTATTTTCATTTTATTTTTTTTTCTTGTTTCAGAACTTTTGTTTGTCCATTTATTTTTATGGCCGGCTCAGCCTGCCCTGAGGGCAGGGCTGGCACAGTATGTGGTGCTGGAGATTGAACTGCGGTCCCTGCAACCACCTAAGCTTTCCTAAGCAGGTGCTTTAGACCACTGAGCCATCCTGCTAGGCCCCTTCATCGTATTTTTAAACAGTTCTTACTCCTTACAGATGGATGCAAACCAAAGCATTTAGAATGAGATAATACACAAAAATGAACTCAAAATGCCTAAGAACATTAAATGAATGAGCGAAAACTACAAGACCCTCAGAACACTGAGCAGAAGTTTCATGACATTGCCAAAGCATAGTGAAGACAGAAAATAGAGGAGCTTCGGGAGATAGCTCAGGGGCACAAATGCCTGCTTGGCAAGGTCCTGAGTTTGATCCCTGGTTCTGCAAAACAAAGAGAAAGAAAGAAAGAAAGAACCAGACAAATGGTCAGTAAGCATGGGAAAAGATGTTCAAAACCACTATCATGAGGTAGATGCACGAGATAGGCATCTCGCCGTCATTAAGATGAATTTTGTTAGTTTATTTTTTGTTTTTTGCAAGACCAGGGTTCAAACTCACAACCTTGCTCTTGCCAGGCAGGTACATGTGCCACGGAGCTATCTCCCCAGACCATTAAGATGGCTGCTAATTGAGAAATGAACAGAGTAGCATCGTCTATCCATTTCTGGTGAGAACATAGGTTGTGAGAGCTGTTGTGGAAAATAGAACAGCAGCTGCTGCAAATACGAAATGTGACCTAGAATTTTCTTTCTTTCTTTTTTTAATTTTAATTTTTTTTTCTTGTTTCAGAACGTTTGTTTGTTTATTTATTTTTATGGCCGGCTCAGCCTGCCCTAAGGGCAGGTTTGGCGTAGCATGTGGTGTCGGGGATCGAACTGCAGTCCCTGCAGCTACCCAAGCTTTCCTAAGCAGGCGCTTTAGACCACTGAGCCATCCTGTGACCCAGCATTTTCACCTCTGAGTATACACCCTAAATCGCTGGAAATAGGACTTCAAAGCAACGTTCATAGGCCCAGGTTCAAAGCAGCACTCCTCACAACCACTAGGGTGCCAAAGCGATGCTGGTGCCATGCTGACCTGGGAGAAGCCAGCTGTGGTTTTTTCTATGTGAGGCACTTAAAGCAGTTAGCATCACAGACAAAAGATGAATGCTGGGTGCCAGGGGCCAGAAAGAGGAAGAATGGGAGCTGTTATTTAATGGGAGTAAAGTTTTAAGTTTATGAGATAAACAGAAATCTGGAGATGGGTATGGGCTTTGAGGATGGTACCATAATGCTAGGAACAGAAATGACATCATTAAACTAGCAGGTTAAAAATGAGAAAGATGGCCCAGCCAAATAGCTCAGTGGATTAAAGCACCTGCAAGCAGGCTCAGGGGCCAAGGGTTTGATCCCTGGGCCTGCTGTGCTGGCCCCGCACCTGAGGGGCGCTGGGATGGCAATTGAGACTGGCGTGGTGACACACACCTGTAATCCCAGCTCTTGCAAGGCTGTACACAGGCAGATCACTCCGAGTCTGATCTCGTAGTGAGACCTTGAACACCCTGTAGACCCTTCCTTAAAACATAAAGACAAAGATGGTGCCAGTAGGGGAGCATATACCTGTAATTCTAGCCACTGGGAGGCTGAGGCAGGAAGACAGCAAGTCTGAAGGTGAAATCAGCAACACAGGGAGATGCTGTCCCAAGATTTTATTTTTATTTTTATATTTTTGTGGTACTGGGGATTGGACTCAGAACCCTGTGCTTGCCAGGCAAGCGCTTATTCTACTGAGCTATCTCCCTGGCCCTGTCAAGATTTTTAAAGGTCTGAGGCTGTATCTTGGCACTCTCTAAGTTCAAGCTCCAGAATCTTTTTTTTTTTTTTCTTTTTGAGAAAGAGTCTCACTAGGCAGTTCAGGCCGGCCTTGAGCTCACTTTTGTAGCCCAGGCTGGTCTCAAACTCGCAGACCCTCCTGCCTCAGCCTCCCAAGTACTGGGATTACAGGCATGTGCCACCACACCCAGCTCAAGCTCCAGAACCTTAAAAACAAAAATAACACACTGAAATTAGATGCGGTTAAGGTAACTCTGAACGCTCTGGGTGCACCTCCACGAAGGAGGGCGCACCCCGCATTTGCTTGGGACCACCCTGTGTTTGCAGTCTCTCTTCTGCTTGTGCAGGGCAAGCAGCTCCAAAAGCGACGACCGAGACAGGAGACTGGGCCAGGCTGACCCCGCCTCACGGAAGCGGAGAGGGACAGACCTAGGTCTCTGCAACGTGTGCAGGGAGCTGCAGCTCGGGAGGAGGAAGAGTCGCCGGCTCCAGGGGGCGCCCCAGTGGCCGGGGACCCGCCGCAGTCCTTGCAGCCAGAAACAAGAGAGCCATGCTGCAAGGAGGTGGGGAAAGGGAGGAGGCCAGTACACCGCACCCTTGGGGTTTTTCTGTCCTGTCCTACCCTGCCCTGCCCCCGCCCTTTCTTTCCTCCTTTCTGTATGCTTTTGCTTTTGCTTTTATGAGACTGGATCTTGCTAGGGAGTTCAGGCTGCCCTTGAACCTGCCGCACTACTTTTGCCTCAGCGTCCAAGTGCTGGGCTTTACAGGCGTACTTTAATTTCAAGTAAATAATCAGCGTTGCGGGGCGCGGGGGCGCACGCCTGCAATTCCCGCACTCGGGATCCGTGGGAGCTTGAGACCAGCCTGGGCTCCAAAAGTGAGCTCAAGGCCAGCCTGCACTGCATAGCAAGACCCTGTCTCAAAAAGACAAAACAAAACAAAACAACAGTATCATTAACTATTATCTGCAGTCACCATACTGTACACATTCTATCTCCAGAGCATGTTCTTCTGATAAACTGAAACTTTGTGCTCTGTTTGGGCCTCTCTCGCTCTCGCTCTCTTGCTCTCTAGTTTGCTCACTCTCTCGCTCTTCTTTGTGTGTGTAACATCAGCATGTTAATTAGTTTGGTTATAAAGATGCATCACAACTTCTTTATTCTTCCACCTGTTGGTTGTGCTATACATTGCTATTGTGAATACTGCTATAATGGACAATCTCTTTGAGATATTGATTTCACTTTTTTTTTTTAATGTATCTGGTACAGGGTCTCACTATGCAGCTCAGACCCCATAGTGATCCTCCTGTTTTCAGCCTCCCCAGCACTGGGATTACAGGTGTTCACCATCATGCCCAGTCTCAGTGGCTGGGGGCAGGGCTGGCACAGCATGTGGTGGTGCGGATTGAACCCAGGTCCACGCTGCTGAGCTATCTTGTTGGCCCTGATTTCACTTCTTTTAGGTATAAACCTGGAGGTAGGATTCTGAGATCGCATAGTCCTGTTTTGTGAAAAGTAAAAAAAAATGGAATGCTTTTTGTTGTTGGTTTGGTTTTTTGAGACAAGGTCTCACTGTGTAGTTCAGGCTGGCTTTGAACTTTCTAAGTAGCCCAGGTTTGCCTCAAACCCATGGTGATCCTCCTGCAGAGTTCTGGGGTTATAGGCATGTGCCGTGCCAGGACTGTAGCTTCTTTCATGAGCTAGAATTGCCAGCATCACTGGGTTAACGAGGAGCTTAAAATATGAAATCATCCAGGCTGGTGAGATGGTTCAGTGGTCGAAAGCACCTGCTTAGGCACGCTTAGGCAACTGCAGGGACTGAGGTTCGATCCCTGGCATCACATGCTGCACCAGCACCACCTCCAAGGCAGCCTGAGCAGGCCATAATATATTTTAAAAAAAAGAAATCATTGATAGCCTAGCATGGTGGTCCACACCTGTAATTCTAGCTACTTGGGAGGATGAGGCAGGTAGATCCCAAGTTCAAGGCTAGTAAAAGCAACTTAGAGACACCCTGTCTCAAAATAAAAAGGGGCGGGGGCAGGGGGTAGCTTTGAAGGCTCCGGGTTCAAGAAATGAGGAGAGAGACAGATAGAGAGACAGAGACAGATTTGTTTCTGGAAGACCTAGCAAAGCTGCCGACTGGAGGCCCCGGGAATGGCCAGGTCCAAGCCTCCCTCGGAAGGGTCCAGGCACCCGGCCAGGCTGTTCCCTTCATTTGTTAGCTGCTTTTCCTTGGGCTGTTTGACTTTCACTGCCGCCATCTTGGATGAATGGGAGCACAGCTGTAGGTGAAATCTTGCTTTCACAGGCTAGCTGCGCTGGACATCCAAGAACCAGGAGCAGTCTGTCTCTACGGGATGTGGGCACAACTGGCCACCAAGACCCCTGCTGCTGCTCCTCTAGGTCTGTGAGCGTTGACAGGAGTGCTCCTGTAAAGTGTGCTAATGTCCGCTGGCGTGGTAGCGGTGGGACTCGGAGAAACGGACCGGAAAGTACTCGGCTTCATTTTTTTTGTACCAGTAGAAACACAGTTCTAACTGGGGACAGCCGGAACCCCAGGACACAAGGTGGGTCGCAAGGAGGAAAACCAACTTAGAGCTGAGGACACGGAGGGATGGCGAGATCTCAAGCGCACCCTGCAGACTAATAATTTTGTTGTTGTTTGTTGGTTTTGGTACCAGGATTTGAACTCAGGACCTTGAACTTGCCAGGCAGGTGCTGTGCCACTGAGGTATATCTCCAGCCCCAGTATATCTCCAGACTGACAATTTGAATGAGTGTATGACATCTTTTCCTCTGCATGGCCACATAAGGTCCCACCGAGCCGCAGTGTTTAAGTCATTAGGCTTGCAGGGAGGGAGTTTGGTGCAAACCTAAGTCTCCCTTCTCCTCCCACAGGACAGGTACATGCAATTCTCAATTATTTTTTAATTTTTATTTTCTTTTAGAATTCTTTTTTTTTTTTTTCTTGTTTCAGAACTTTTGTTTGTTTGTTTATTTATTTTTATGGCCAGCTCAGCAGGGCTGGCGCAGCATGTGGTACCGGGGATCAAACCTCAGTCCGTGCAGCCACCCAAGCTTTCCTAAGCAGGCGCTTTAGACCACTGAGCCATCCTGCTGGGCCCTTATTTTCTAATTTTTTTTTTAAATCTTTATTTATGGGCTGGGGAGATAGCTCTGTGGCACAAGTGCCTGCCTGGCAAGTGCAAAGTCTTGAGTTCCAACTCTGGTCTCACCAAAACAAAACAAAACAAAACAAACAAAACAAAAACTTATTTATTTATTTATGGTATGGCCGGCTCAGCCTGCCCTGGAGGCAGGGCTGGTGCAGCATGTGGTGCCAGGGATCCAACCACAGTCCCTGCGGTTGCCTAAGCTTGCCTAAGCAGGCGCTTTAGACCACTGAACCATCTCACTAGCCCCACAATGCTCAGTTGTTGACCAACCTCAGGGTATCTGGGGTCAAAGAATGAGGAAGAAAAGATGCAGGGTCTTTCTACAAGCCACGTTCCAGGTCAGTCAGGAGGCTGCTGCTCAGAGGTGTCTGCTGATGGGCTTTGTACTTCAGAATTTTTCACTGTTGGTCTGCTGTGCATACTTGCTCCTAAGACCTGCTGTACCTCCGCATCAGCAGGGCAGGAATTGGGGCGACTGGAAGTTGGCAAACCCACATGGCTGCATGATGGGGCTGCAGAACGGGGTGCTCAAAAGAGCTGGCTGGACTGAACTGAGCCGCGGTGACTAAGAAAGTCAGAACGGGGTGGTACCTAGGGCTGCTCCCAATATTTGTCAGGCCCAGGGGAAGAGAGATGCAAAGAAAGACGTGGGCACCTCGCCTAAACGACGGCGCACTCACATCCATGCTTGCAAGCCAGGCGTGGTGGCACACACCAGCAGTCCCAGCCCTCGGGGAGGCTAAGGCTGGAGGACTGCCCTGCACTTGAGGCCAGCCTGGGCTAATCGGTGAGACTTCACCTCAAAAAACAACATCCAACAGCAACAAAATGTGGTCTAGTTCCTCACTGTAACAAACACAGCTTCATACCAATGAAACACACACTTTTGTGACAACACAATGAGTGAAACCTAGGGAAATAGCAGAGACTACTGAATATAATTATTACTGCCCTTCTGATAGTTTATCAATGTGTATAAAAATATTGCTTGCTCTTCGTCATCTAATTAAACTGATTGTACTACTAAGTATGCTGTGTATGAGTTCTTTTTTTTTGTTTATTTTATATATATATATGTATATTTATACTGATTAGAATCCTCCAGCATTTAAAAATCACAAAGTAAAGATCCTTTGATAAATTTTCTCTTGAAAAGCAGAACTCTAACTGTTTCTTCAGAGATGAATTTTGGGATCCTATTGCTCACAACTTCAGAATCCATATGATTTAAGGACATACTTTCCATGTCTCTCCTGGCTACTCCCTCCCCTTCAAAGTAGTTCAGAGCCACAGCTCAAGTTTAATAGGAAGAGAGAAGGTTTCGGAGTAGTTTTTGTTTGTTTTTACTTTGGTGATCTGGGTGGCACACGTTGTTCCTTGCCATTATGCCGAGTTGCTCCCTGAGGTAGAGCCCGATGGCTGAACTGGCGCATCTCTGTTCCCTGATTTTTCCAGTGGCTCCCCTGGGAATGGTACTGCCTCAGAAGCCAGAACAATCCTTATTAGCCCTTGCTTCTGGCTTCTGTGGTTTCTCAGCAGACTTCTCAGGAGCTCCATTCTCTTGGTTCTTGGTGGGAGACACTGCATTGGAGTGAAGTTCCTGCAGTGGCTGCACAAGAACTAGAGATGGCTCCTTAGGAAGTTTCTGGCATACTTCAGCATAACTTAATTTTCGGGGTTCCTGTAAGGGCACAGCTGTGGGTACATTTATGTTACTATTACATGGTAAAGCTGCATTTGCTCTTGATGGCTTTGCAGTAGTTGGGGAAGAAATTGGTGTAGTCATCTGATTGAGAACATCCTTCTGAACAGAGGAATCATCTATTGTATCATCTTCTTGTCCAGTTGTGCTTAATGTAGGAAGCTCAGTTGTACACGGAGGACTGGTACCCATGAGTTGCGGGGCTGCAGTGCAGTCTGTTTGCTCATCTTCTGCAGGTGCTAGGCCACTAAATCTCACATCTTCAGTCTCCTTTTCTTTGCAGACACCTTTCATGACATCAGACATTCTATTCTCCAAAAGGAGTTCACCTGGTATTCTTGATGAACTCCCTGGTAGAGGAGGAAAATTTGAAGCTAGTAAGTCAAACTTTGGTGTTGGAGATTTTGCTTCAGTTGAAGGATGGGGTCTTGGGATCCTCTCATCTTCTCTTCATCTTCGACCTCTGAAAAGCGTTCTCCTGCCCCTACCATAGTCCCCATTTTGTTCCAGCTGTAAAGTGGGTCTCCTTTGGAAGGTAAATTTGCTCTTTTTTTTTTTTTTTTGTCTTTTTGAGACAGGGTCTCACTGTGCAGTTCAGGCTGGCCTTGAGCTCACTTTTGTAGCCCAGGCTGGTCTCGAACTTGCACCGATCCTCCTGCCTCAGCCTCCCAAGTGCTGGGATTGGTAAATTTGCTCTTGATGCCCTGTTACTGAAGGGTTATGTCGCCCAGGTGCAAAGGTCCTTGAACTAGATCTGTTCAATGGTCCATCCCCCAATGACACAGAGCCCTCTGTTGAGTGTTCTGTACCACTGGATGACCTAAAATGAGGCTTCACATGATTTTTTTTTGAATGGCCGTCCCATATTCATAGCAGCAACAGTTGTTTTGTAAGATCCCAGTGAATTAAAGCCGTTCATAAAATTACCACTGGGAAAGGGAGCCAGTGGTGCTTCAAAGTAAGGAGCAGGACTTGGAGACCAATATTGAGGCACAATACTATACAATGAGTATTGTTGGTGAGGATTATATACAGGCTGCATAAAAACTGGTGAAGCATACTGCGCTTGTGCTTGAATGGGCTGACTGTACATACTAGAATCCATTAACCGGTAACCATTCTTAGCAAAGAAGGTATTGATGGCTTTTATCCTTGCCATGATTGGCTTGCCCTGAAATGTTTTAACTTCTCACAAGTATTTAAATGCCTGTTGTGCATCCGTGATTGGAAGGTAATGTACCAGTTGCTGTTGTGTGCAAATTCACAGCTTATCACTTTTGGGAAATTTTCATTTTTGAACAAAGCTTTCACCTTCTCTACTGGAGTTGTTTCAGGAATCTCCCTGAGAATCACAATGCAATGTTTATGACTCGGTCTTACTTTCTCGCCTTTCTCATCAACTTGTACCATTGGAGATGATCTCAACACTTCAAGAATTAGATCAGGATCTGTAGTCAATTTTTTTATTTCTTCCATGTTGGCAACTGTCCATATTGGGACAAATTGGTCACTATTCATTTGAGATATTAAGTAAAGATCCTTTGATAAATTTTCTCTTGAAAAGCAGAACTCTGTTTCTTCAGACATTCTTTTAGATCTTCCATAGAAACTGCAGAACTGTTTTCTTCAGAAATATCATATATTTGGTAACTCATATCTTCTGGTCCTAAAATCATTCCCTCAGTTGGTTCTTCAATGCCAGTAGTATTTCTTGTGGTTTCACAAGATGGTGAGTACATCATTTCATATTCTTTGCACATATCTTCTGGAAGCTCCGTATTGCCCTCAGTCTGAGGCCCTGATGTGGCTGCTGTTTCATGCCAAGAGCTTTCAGTTCCATGAGTTACAGGAGTGGCATCAGGATTTCCAGGAGGAATTTCTTGCCATACTTTGGCATTGGGATTTAAACCAGTCCCTTTGGATGTTACCTGTTATTTAGCCCAGGCTGGCCTTGAACCCACAGTAATCTTCCTGGCTCAAACTCCAGAGTTCTCGAGTTCTTTTTATTATTAATTTATTTTGTCTTTTTGAGACAGGGTCTCACTATGCAGTTCAGGCTGGCCTTGAGCTCACTTACGTAGCCCAGGCTGGTCTCGAACTCGCACTGATCCTCCTACCTCAGCCTCCCAAGTGCTGGGATTACAGGCATGCACCACCATGCCCAGCTATGAGTTCTTTTTTAAAGCTCATTAAAGTAATAATCTCATTTTGAGTTCTCCATTCTATATGGTGATTCATATATATGTATATATATATTTTAAAATTTATATTTATTTATTTATTTTTGGCTAACTCAGCCCACCCTGAGGGCAGGGCTAGAGTGGCATGTGGTGCTGGAAATCCAGCTGTGATTCCTGCACTTGCCTAAGCTTGTCTAAGCAGGCTCTTTTGACTGCTAAGCTAGCTCTCTGGCCCATATATATATGTATATATATATATATATACACATATACATATATATATATTTCCCTTTAATATATATATATTTTTTATAATTTTTTATTTTTTTATTTATTATTTTTATTCTTGTTTCAGAACCCTTGCTCGTCTATTCACTCATTTTTATGGCCAGCTCAGCCTGCCCCGAGGGCAGGGCTGGCGCAGCATGTGGCGCCAGGGATCGAACCACGGTCCCTGAAGCTGCCCAAGCTTCCCCAAGCAGGTGCTTTAGACCACTGAGCCATCTCCCCAGGCCCCCTTTTAATATATTTTTAAAATTCATATTCCACGTTGAAATTTTTTTGCATCATATAATTTCTACAAAAACTATAAAAGCATCCTTGGGCCCGGTGGGATGGCTCAGTGGTCTAAAGTGCCTGCTTGGGGAAGCTTGGGCGGCTTCAGGGACCACGGTTCAATCCCCGGCACCACATGCTGCGCCAGCCCTGCCCTCGGGGCGGGCTGAGTCGGCCATAAAAATGAGTCAATAAACAAAGGTTCTGAAATAAGAATAAAAATAATAAATAAAATTTTAAATAAAAAACATCCTTGTTTTCTATATATACTGAGCTGTTATTGCCAGAAAAAAGAATCCTTATATTTAATTATAATACTTATGACTAATATCATTTTATGAGAGCATCTCATATTATATAATGACTTTTTTTTCCCCAGTAGCAGGGATCAAACTCAGGACTTTACACTTGCCAGACAGCTGCTTAAAAAACATCATTTATTGGCTGGGCGTGGTGGCTCACCCCTGTAATCCCAGCACTTGGGAGGCTGAGGCCGGAGGATCAGTGTGAGTTCAAGACCAGCCTGGGCTACAAAAGTGAGCTCAAGGCCAGCCTGAACTACATAATGAGACCCTGTCTCAA
>PVJA010035239.1:0-22011 GCA_004027025.1 Myocastor coypus
CACCGATCCTCCTGCCTCAGCCTCCCAAGTGCTGGGATTACAGGCATGCGCCACCACACCCGGTGTTTCTGTCTTGATCCATACTCTTGCTGCCATTGATGAAGACTCCTATTCTGCACATTCTTGTCAACATCTGGCAATGCCAGAATTTCAAATTTTAGTCATTATGAGAGTGTACAGCTAGTTATTTTAGTTTTCACTCGCCTAAGGACAAATCAGGATTTTTCTAATTGTTTTTTGCTTTGGGTGAGTGTCATTTGCTCACGTTTCTATTAGATCGTTTGTTCCTTTTTAATTTATTTCTGTGAATTCTCTATATTTTTAGTTCAGGATTTTTTTCAATTGTATGTTGCAAATATCTTCCCACTTGCATTTTTAATGCACTAGTGGTTCTTGTTTTTTGATGAGCATTGTTTTTAATACAGTCTCATTTAATATGGTTTCACTTATTAATTCTCTGACTTGTGTTTATTGTTTTTTGATCATATTTATGAAATCATTCTGTACTCCAGATTATGAATGTATATATAATCTTTTGGAATCATTCCATTATCTTTTGCATTTTGCTTTAGAATCCATCTATTTTTTATTAATAGAAATAAAATTATTCATTATTTATAGGTAATTCTAATAGAGCAATATTGTTTTTAAAAGACTGATTATAGTACTTAATTTGTCATGAATTAAGTACCACATCTAGATTGTTTTCAAGCAAACTTCGGATATCAATCTTCTATTTACAGATAAAATTATCTAAACTATGTGAATAATACTATATCATACCTAAAAATGAACCATTTCTTAATACTCTCAATTATGTCACTTTTATAATTTTAATCTTTTTGTTTGAATTGGGATTGTGATTGGTTGCTATCTCTCAAGCACACATGTTCTATTAACATTAGCTCTTAATAGTATTTGATAAAGCTTATAAATTGTTTAATAATCTTAAGTGAAGCTTTAAAAAAATATTTTCCTAAATATAGATCATATCATTTCTAACTGTTGCTGGTACCTAAAATAAAGACATGTGGCTTTAGCATACTGACTGCTTTTCCATCAACCTTGTTATGCACGTTAGTCTGAAACATTCTGTGGGGCATTTTGTGTATAGAATTGCATTATCTTTAAATGATAAGGCTTGCACTTTCTCTTGTTGTCATGTTTTATTTCTATGCTTTGTTACACTGCTCAGAACTCCAATAAAGTGCAGAAGTGAATGACAGCAGTGATGTCATTGAACAAAAGGAATGTTTTATTTCTGACCTCAGAAGGAAGTTTCAGACTTAAGCATTTGACATGTTTACTTTAGTTTTTCAGTTGGAAGCCTTTATATCTTCAATTTCTAATCATGAATGATTGTTAAACTTTATGAACTACTACTTTTTCTTTTTTATTCTGTTGATGTGGTGAGCTTTGCCACTTTAGTTTGGGATATAAAATCACACCTATATATTAATGGATTTGATCTGGTCATATTTTGGTTAGGATTTTCACATTTCTGTTCATCTTTTTTCAGGACCAGGGTCCAAACTCATGACCTTGCACTTGCCAGGCAGGCACTTGTGCCATGGAGCTATCTCCCCGGCCCCACATTTCTGTTCATGAGCTAGATTTTATTTTCCCTTCTTGTGAGATCTTTGCCAAGTTTTGTTTCAAGGTTTTGCTGGAGTCATAGTGTAAATTGAGAGGTGTTCTTTCCTTTACTGTTTCTCGAAAGAGTGTACATCACTGGTATCATTTTTCCCCTTAAGTTTTTTAAAGAATTCATGAGCAGAGTCATCCGAATTAATATTTTCTTCGTGTTAAGAATTTAGGGAATGGGAGCCAGGTGTGGTGGCTCACGCCTGTAATCCCAGCACTTGGGAGGCTGAGGCAGGAGGATCATTGTGAGTTCGAGACCAGCCTGGGCTACAAAAGTGAGCTCAAAGCCAGCCTGAACTGCACAGTGAGACCCTGTCTCAAAAAAAAAAAAAAAAGAATTTAGGGAATGTATGTATATCCATATGTATGTGCATTTAAACATATACACACATGCATGACAGTTCACTTTTCCTACATCTGTTTCTGGTGTGTCTTTTTGTAGGCAATTTATTTTTCATATATCTTTATTTTCAAATACATCCCCACCTCTTTTTTTATTTTACTTTTTAATTCTTTTTCTTTTTTTAAAAAAATTTGGTACAGGGTCTCACTATCAACTTATACTCATAGTGACTCTCCTATTTCAGTCTCTCCAGCATGGGGATTGCAGGTGTACACCACCACACCAGGTCTTGGTGACTGGCTCAGCATACCCTAAGGCAGGGACAGCATGGCATGTGGGCCATTAAACCCTGGTCCCTGCACTTGACTAAACTTGTGCTTAGTCTGTTGAGTTATCTCGCCAGTCCTATTTTCTTATATGTCCAGGTACTTTTGTTTGAAAGTTAGACTTTAAATATTTTAGAAACAATTTTGTCTCATTTGAAGATATTATTCTTTAGATAAGATTACTGATTGTTTTAGTAGATTGGTAAAGGACATTAGGAATTCTATCTGAATCCTGACAGGACTTGGGATTTAGCAAATTTGGGTGCTAATTCTAATGTGGCGCTCTGTTTTTAGTTTATTTCTTACAATCACATTTATCTTTCATGTGTTCCTGCAGTCTAGCCAGTTTATCAGGCTGTTGGTCCTTATTTCTAGATCTTTCTTCCCTCTTTTGAAGGCCATGATACTCCTATTTTTTATCCTATACTTCATAAGTAGTGTTATGGTTTGTGTATCCATGTTCCTCCAAAGTCTCACGCAGTCATGGGGCTGCTTCTGGAATTTGTAATTTATTATTGTGGGAGTGGGTACTGCACCTCCCCTGGGGCAGGTGATTTGCATTTCAATGTAAGTAAGGAAGAGAAGTTAGCTGCTTGAGCAGCTGCTACTTCTCTCCTCCTCTTGCTCTTAGCTGCTACCATGAAAGGTTGCCCTCTGCCATGTGCCACTCAGCCTTGGGCCAGCTGAATATGAACTGAAATGTCCAGTAACTAAGAATAACTTAAGATACGTGGATAAAAGCTATTCTTAAGCTTCTGCTTCACATACTCTTCTCTCATTGCTGGGACAAATACCTGACACTCAAATGAAGAAAGAAAATGTTTATTTAGCTCACCATTACTGGAGGTTTCAGACCACACTCAGCTGGCTCCAAGGCAGAGTGGCATAAGACAGAGAGCAACCTTTCTTGGTGGCAAAGAACAAAGAGTAAAGGGAGTGGCAGCAGCTCAGGCAGCTAGCCAGCCTCTCTTCCCTCTTTACATCGTAATACAAATTACCTGCCCCTGGGCAGGTGTAGCTTCCATGCCCAGATGATCAACCACAAACTCCAGGAGCTGCCCCATGACTACATGAGGCTTTGGGGGGACACCTATGCACAAACCATAATAACTTCTTACCTTTTAGCTGCTTCTATCAGAACTGTAATACCAACAGGGAAAAGCAGTCTTAAATGGAAGACACAATCTTTGAATTACATTGCTACACAGTGCTTCAGAATTAAACCTTTTTTAAAAAGTGCTTTGCTAACTCTCCCAGATCTTCAAGAAAATTTGTATGCTTCTTCTCCTAATTAATTGTAGCAGGAAGTTTATTATTTTTAAGAGATTTATTTTTTGAACTGCCATTTTCTTAGATTACCTTGGTATATTGTATTTATTTGTTTGTTTATTTATTAAGGATCCTCCTGGAGATCGAACCTCAGGTCCTTGCACTTGCCAGGCAGGCTCTTAGACCACTGAGCTATCTCCCTAGCTCCTCCTTGGTCTATTGTATTTAAATTCTTTATATATGTTCATCTTTGTTTCTTAGAAAACTATTTCCTTAGCCTCCTAACTCTTAGTTTTTAATACTTACTCATAATTTAGGTTAGGTGCTAGGGCACACTTTCTCAGAGAAGACCTGGTTGCCTAATTAGATTAGATCTTTTTATTTTTATTTTTTTTTAAATTTCATGTTATGACTGGCTCAACCTACTCAGGGGGTGAGGCTAGCACAGCATGTGGTGCCTGGGATGGAACTGCAGTCCCTGTGGTTGCCTAAGCTTGCCTAAGCAGGCTCTTTAGACCACTGAGCTACCTCAGCAGCCCAAGGTTAGGTCTTTTTTTTTTTTTTTTTAATTGATTTATTTGATGCAGTGTCTCACTATGCAGCTCCTATCTCAGCCTCCCCAGCACTGGCATTACAGGCGTGCACCACTGTGCCCAGCACTGTGCAACCAGGGTGGGGCCAGCAACAAATGAGGTACTACAGATCCTACTTGGGTCCTTGAGCTTGCCAGGCAGGTACTTAGCCCACTGAGCCTTCTTCCCAAATCTAGATTAGGTCATGTTGATATATTCTCTCAGAGCACTGTCTATAGGGCCCTCATTATACTTTTTTTTAATTTTTTATTTATTTTTATTTTCTTCTTGTTTCAGAACCTTTATTTGTTTATTCACTCATTTTTATGGCCGGCTCAGCCCGCCCTGAGGGCAGGGCTGGCACAGCATGTGGTGCCGGGGATCGAACCGTGGTCCCTGAAGCCGCCCAAGCTTTCCCAAGCAGGCGCTTTAGACCTCTGAGCCATCCCGCCAGGCCCCCCTCATTATACTTATAGTTTGTAATTATGCATTCATTTATGTTTTTCAGGTCATATTTATGTAATATTCATTCAGTGCTTCATTTAATAAAATATTCTTAGTGAAATTCAAAGTTCTAGAGATAAAGGTCCATATCTGCTTTTGTTTGCATTAAAGCCTGAAGTGATGATTTAAGAGGAGTGTGTAGTCTCTTCCTAGATTAAATACATGTGTAAAGGGTAGAATGACTAAGATTAGTATTGGCTGAAAAGCAGTAAAAATTTAAAGGGAGTAGGGTATTGTCTATTTTTCATGGACTAAAAAAGGCAAAATATTTTTACCTTATTTTTAGAAATTTTCTATAAGATATTTCACATGTTAAAAGCATAAGATCTTTTGTAAAAATAGGCCTAACTGTACTTGCCACTGATTAATAGACATAATTTATATTTATAAAATGGACATAATCTATAAGATATAGATGTACTTATTTTTAATTTAGTGATTACTTTGGCTTTTAGATTAATATTCTTTATTATAAATTTATTTACTTAGACTTTCTATTCTTTAAACTCTCAGATGATACAGCAATGTTCGAGTTGATACAACTAGTTCCACCAGGTAATGTATTAAAACTGTTAAAGCCATCGACATGAGCATTCATTTCAACAAACTTTTTCTAAAGTCTTGTTTCTTCCTTGTCTCCAATTTGACAAAAATGTGATTTTTTTTTTTTTAACCATTGATTTGGTATCTTTAAAATTTCAGTAGGTTAAAACAATATGTATGGAAAGATGCACATAATGGTGCTTGAAATAGTACAGTGGAAAATGATATGTTATCATCTGATGATGTGTTATGAGTTAAAAATTTATTAAGAACTTTTGAGATATTTTTAAAGCTATTTATTTTTATTGATACAGTAATTATCTTTTTCTGCATTTATTATTATAGAGAGTAAAACCTTACATTTATAGTAAATGTTATATATCCCTAGAACATGTAGACTATTAAATGTGGAGTCTAGTTTTCTTACATTTCATTGTTATTGATTTCTATGAATAAAAGTTTAATTTATTTTAATCCTTATTTTTAAAAGATATTTTATTAAATGCTACTATACTACTATGATTTTTGTTTTGTTTTGTTTTGAGACAGCGTCTTGCTGTGTAGTTCAAGCTGGCCTTGAACTCATGGCCTTAGCCTCCTGAGTGGTAGGATTATAGTTGTGTGCTACCACTACCACCCTGGCTTAAAATGCTTGAATATTACGTGTATACCTAAGTCAGGGAGCCAAAAATTTTATAAATACATCAATTGTTTTTAACACAGTTTTATATATTATAAAATATATATATTATATATTTATATTATATATTATATATATATTATATATTATAAATTTATATATTATAATAGTAGATTAAAAAAAAATGAAAGCTAAAAACATGATGGAGATGGTAACTAAAATTTAGATGGGTTAAATGTCATACTAGTATTATATAATCAAATTAATACTGTTTTTGAACTCATAAGTATTCATTTAATTATAGGATTTTTCTCATTCTCCACAGGGGTGATCAATGAGGAGCAAGGAATTACTAATATATAATATGTTTCTGATAAAATGATATATTACCTTTTATATATTTTTGAAATATATTGGTACATTTGTTTACTTATATTTAAAGTATTTTTTAAGAATTTTTTAATTTTAAATTTTTATTTTTTCTTGTTTCAGAACTTTGGTTTGTTTCTTTATTTATTTTTATGGCCAGCTCAGCCTGCCCTGAGGGCAGGGCTGACACAGCATGTGGTGCCCGGGATCAAACCGCAGTCCCTGCAGCCACCCAAGCTTTCCTAAGCAGGCGCTTTAGGCCACTGAGCCATCCTGCCAGGCCCCTATATTTAAAGTATTGATAAATTTGATCTAGATTTATTTCAGTACTGTTTTTTGTAGAAGACAAGCATGATCCTAAGCAGGTATAATTCAATAAGGCATCTGATAACACATATATTATACTTAGTTATTATTTTTCTAAATAGATTATTTTGTTATAATTTGAATCATAGGATATCTTTTTTGTAGTGGGTGAAACACTGTCTACATATGAGGAAAACACACGTGATTTCATGTTCCCGGGTCCAAATCAAATTTCTGGACATCATGATTCCAACCGCCAGGTTACCATGAGAAGGATTTCTGGCCTACGAGTAAGTAGTTACTGTTTTCTAAACTGATTTTTGATGCAGAACTATTATCAAGAACCACCACATAGTCATCAACATTTTAAATGTAAAGAACTAATTGAGAGTGTAATTTCATTTAAAACTTTTAAAAACTGTACAACTGTAAGTACTCTGAAATTTAATGAAAAGAATTTAACAAAATTCATGCATATGACATCCTAAATGAACATGTATTATAGTGCCTTTTAGTCTTCAGAGCTCTCCTCCCCTCTCCTATCACTGCACTGTCTCTGTCTCTGTTTAGTACTTCTGAGGAATGACCAGCACACATTTGAAAAGTACTGTCTCAGTAGAGCTTAGAGAAAGCCACATTGAAACTACTACATGATTTTATTTATTTATTTATTTATTTATTTATTTATTTATTATGTATTTAATACAGGGTCTACAGGGTCTCACTACACAGATTAGACTCATAGTGATTCTCCGTTTTCAGCCTCCCAAGTGCTGGGATTACCAGTAGGTGCCACCAGATGAAGTCTCAATTGCCTTCTCACTACACCCCAGGGGTGTGACCAGCACACATGCGGGGGACATGATCTTATATTTATAGCTATAAGATTGGAAAAATTTCAGAAATCAGAGCTTGAAGTGATAAATTTGAAAACTGTTGCATGCAGGCTTTGTGTATTAGAACAAGTCAGAGTTCTCAATATTTCGTAAAGACAAAGATTCTTATAAATGTGATCCTCTAAGTGTTTATCTTAAATATATTCTCATTCATATACTAAGAGCTTTCTTAGTGTTCCTCTTTATCGTTTTTCATAATAGTAAAAAATTGAAATTTCTTTTATAGGAGTTTGGTGCGACTAACTGTAAAACATGTAAGGAACAGCTATACATATTCTTATGCCTAATCTTAAAAACTATATTAACAGCTTATTCCCCTGTGGTTTCCTACAGCTTTTCCCAAGTTCTGTTAGATGACCTAAAAATATTTTAGGGAAACTGACAGAAGCCCTCCTATTCAGAAAAGGAAAGTTAAAAGTTGTTGGGTTAGAAATTATTTGGACAAATACTTTTTAGCTAATTTTATCAAATCAGAGAGTAACCTGAATAAAGAGAGTGGGGTGATATATGAGTCAATATAGTGAGTTAAGCAATTATTCCTATAGATGTAGGTAAAATCTACAATAAACATTACTCAAAAAAAGTTTGACCTTAATGAAAACATGCAAGTTAACTAGCAAGTCTATCAATATATTAGGGAATACATTAGGGAAATTTAGTCAGCTTCAACATTATAAAAGTGTTAAAGAGTATTCCAAAAACTATTGAAATACACAGTGGAAAAAAAAAATCATAGTTTAAGTTCATGATCTCTTAATAGTAATTTAAAATTTGGCATTATGCCAAGATGGCAACATAAACTCAAAAGATTGGAACATTAATAGGGATTCATCTTTCATTACTTTATTTGAATTATTATTACATTTATTTGGAAGATGCCGTGCTCAGGGGAAAAAAAAAGATTAAGACTTCCAGTAATGATGTATGAAGTTTCTAAGTTTTTTTCTGCATACAAAATAAGAGGAAAACTGGATAAAATTGATGCTGCCTAATTAGGGACACTGAAATTTGATGAGTAAGATAAGACAAATTAAGGAATAACAGACTGTAACAGGAATTTTACCTGATGTTCAACTCTGATAGCCTGTTCTACAAACTAAATGTTCTAGATTGCTTTTTAACTTTTCCCACTCATCTTTGCCCTATAAATTTTCCACCTGCCATCTCCCAGAATTGTGTGAACTAATTTCTTAAAATAAATCTCTTCTCATATATAATCCTACTCATTCCATTTCTCTGGAGAACCTGTAACAACAGCTGAATTTTAGTAAAAGTAATTGTTATGTAGTACTTACTGTATGACCAGCAATATACAGGGAAGGTTAAAGAGTTAAGCATAAGTTTTAGCCATGGCATTACAATAATTTATACTCATGCAGTCCATATCATTATTCAGTTATGAAGGATTCCATAGACAGTGGTTACTATGCCATAGAGCTAGATGTAGGCCATATTATCCAGCTTCATGTAAATACACTCTTAAACAATGACACAATCACTTACTTCTAAGAGGATATTGCCATCATTAAGGGGTATAGGACTGTGCTGAAATTTTTTTTATATTCCCCTTCACTCATGGAATACGCTAGCAACTGTGTCATGTGACTAACATATATTGTGAGGCGCAGTGATAGTATTAAACTTTCCAGACCAGGTCATTACAAGTCTACAATGTTCTTCACTCTTGGATCACACATGCTGGTGGAAGAAAACTGGTCTATGTGAGGGCACTAAAACAGCTGTGTGGCAAGGACTAAAGCTGGGAGGACTTTGTGATCCTTACTTTCTGTGTGGTCAGCAATGTGTGGGAAGGGTTAGTGTTGAGTGGACATCCAGGCAGTGACGTGAGAGTGCAACACCCGATAAGCATTCGCAGGACAGTGGGGTAAATGCTATTGAAAACTGAAAATGGAGTCCTTGTTACATAAGACAGAAAGCTTAGCAACACAATCACCTTCAATAAAATGTTACATAAGGAGGATAAACAGTGAAACAGACCATCCAGACAGGCTTTCTGATGTTAGAAGGGTTGCCTGGTTTGTTTCTTTGCTATTTATAGTTCAATATGGGAGACTAGAAAAAAGCAAAAGGAAAGGTTGTTGAAAAGAAGTTGGCATTTATCATTGTGATGATGTCCCACCTTTGTCACTGATGCACAGTGCTAGCGGGAAGAAATGATGCTTGATTAACAATCATCCCAGGCCTCTTCCAGAAAATTGTCTGATGTTGAAACTGAAAGTACAACTGTAAATCTTTCATTAAAAGCTTGGAGAGATCTAACATGTTGCCTTAAAAAATCATTTAATTAGACACTGGTTTTCTAAATTGCAGGAGGGCCAGCCATGTAACTCAGCAGATTAAAGCTCCTGCTTAGGCATTCACAGGGACCAGGATTCCATCCCCAGCATGCTGTGCTGGCCCCAGCCCCAAGGTGTGCTGAGATGGAGACAGAGACTGGGCCTGGTGGCCTGCCTGTAATCCCAGCACTTGGGAGGCTGAAAACAGGAGAATCACTGAGTGTGAGCTGCCTAGTGAGACCCTGTATACCCTGTACTCAATACATTAAAACAAGAAAATAAAATGCAAAAGAATTGTGTTTTCCAGTAATCTCAGAAGAAGAAGCCTAATACACAGAACTATGTGGCTGTAATAGCAAATTCTAGTAAAATTTACATGATAGTCAAAAAGAATTTAAGAGCATTACTTTACAGAAGCACCATCAATTTAATCTGAAATGGTGATAGACTTTATAAAATGTTAAGTCTGAACCTAAGCTCAGAACCATGTACAGCTCTAAACAGGTCTTTCTGTTTCAAAGGAATTATGATTCAGAAGATAAAAGAGGACCCTAAAATGTTGAATCAAGACCCACGATTATTTCCAAGTAATAACAGGAGTAAATCCTAGTCAAGGAACTTCCAACATTTCTTTAGCTGGACTTGAAGATCCCTATAGACCAGTGATTTCCTTCTTTCTATTTTCCCTTTTGAAAACAGTAGCTATTGTGATTGTCCTGTGCTTGCTGCATATGAGCACACTGGGTATTTGTGGTATAGATGGTTTGTCTCTGGCTCATGTGTCCTGTGATTATGAAGAACTCTATTCTAAATGCTCTATAAATAAATACCTACACCTGAAGAACTTTATGGATATGCAGTGGATTTCAAGCTGATACTGTAAAAAGATGTAATTGCTTATCCCACCTCTTCCTCCACTCCTCTCCCCTCCCATTTATAAGCCATGAATGTACTTTGCATGTAAGAGAAATATAAGTAATTTTTTATCAGAAGATAAACACATATGCTCTAATTTTTGATACTTGTCTACTAGAAAGGTACACTACCTCTTCTGACTTTGGCAATGGTTGTATTTAGTGAACTAGTGAGCAGAATGGGATGGAATTCACAGTGTTTAGAGACTGTGTCTTGGCTTTCTTCTTTCTTTGCTCTGTATTACTCACCTTGGAGCAACAAGCCACCATGTCTTGAGCATATTTAGCAGCTGTTATGGTATAGCTCTGAGAAGGCCCCTAC
This sequence comes from Myocastor coypus, assembly GCA_004027025.1. Lineage (NCBI taxonomy): Eukaryota > Metazoa > Chordata > Mammalia > Rodentia > Myocastoridae > Myocastor > Myocastor coypus. Next base: position 10,946 of record PVJA010035239.1, read on the forward strand.
ACGTCTGTGTCCACAGGTGGTGTTTTTTGAGTCATGAGTGTGCTGTCTACCAACGAGCTCTTAGCTGAATGTGCTATTAGAAGTTGGAGGTAGGTCACTGGGGCATGGTCCTAAAGGGCATGTTTTCCCCCAGCTCATCTCTTTCCCCTTTTGCATCCTGGATGCCAACTTTCCTCTGCCATGCACTTCTACAATGCCACTTTTACCTTCATGCCAGCTGTCCATGGACTGAATCTCCCCCAAACCGTGTGCCAAGTTAAATCTGTTCTTTAAGTTGTGGGTCTCAGATATGTTGTCCTTATGACAAGAAAGCTAACAAGCAGTCTCACTGAGAGGGTTTGTGTGATGAGGATGTATGTAAGTGTTCTTGGCAAAAACTAGAACAGAACCGAAACTCTTACCCCAATGGTCTTGTGAATAAGCCATCCTGGGAGACAGATTGTCAAGCTCTGCTGAAACTTTAAGTTGACTACAGCCCAAGTGATGTCGGCACTGCAATCATGAGACATTTCAGGCCAGAAATACCCAGTTTAATTGTTGTTAGACCGCTGGCCCCAAGAAATGAGATAGGATAAGTGTCTGCTGATGTTACAGGCTGGCAAGTGGTATAGTAGTATGTTTTGTAGTATTAGACAGCTAAAAGGCAGGAATGCTGGTAGATACATTAATAAAAGATAGGTTTGCAGAAAAGCAATACTTATGTTAATCCTGAGGCAAGTCAGGTTGATCTGTGTAATAAGTGTGATATTTGGAATTTTGCACTCAGTTGGCCTGGAAGCTCAGGTTGTAGAGGCAGAATGTGGAGGCCTTGGTAAGTTGGATTTCCGTTCTGGTTTAAGTAAAACTGCTCCGGGCACAGATGCATTTTTTAATATTTGGGTGTTTGCTTAATGTAAGTGCTTTTAAATATTTTTTCAGGTACTTTTTAATTTTCCCTTTGAACTTGTTCCACTTGTCTCAAAGCAATATTCAAACTGATGACATTAATGTTGCTAAAAATAGGAGCTAGGAAAAAAAAAAAAAAAGATGCCAGATTCCTTCTGAGATCTGGATGCATGCTACATGACAGGAAAAAATCATAGGCAAATTGGTAGATATTTATGTTTTTTTCCACTTTCAAAAGCTGCACACACAAGCCAGTCGTGGTGGTACATATCTATAATCCCAAACTATGGGAGCCTGAGGCGGGAGAATCACGAGTTTAGGCAACTGTGTCACAAAAAAGGTGGACTAGCGATATAACTCAGTGTGAAGGCCCTGAGTTCAATCCTTAGCATAAAAAATAAGTAAATAAAATAAAAAGACTTTATATCCAGGTGTTATATTTTTTAAACCAAAGACTATCCAAAATATTTCTTTCTAAAAATTTTCACTCACATTAACATTGTAATTATGATATATATTCATTATGAAATGGCTCTATCAAGCAACTAAGGTATTTATTTCTTGATTATATAGTGACATACATCTTCAGTTGTAAAAGTAAGAGCTGAAATCCATTAAGTATGTTCATATAATTATGACCATAATATGTGATAGTTTTAAAATTTTAAGATAATTTGATGGGGAAATGCTATTTATCTTTAGTAAGAAGTGCAAACTAACAAGTGCAGCCTTGAACCTTGTCAAGTATTCGTTCTCTACGTTCACATTCTCATTAATCATTCTCTCTTTAAAGCAAAATGTCTGATAGTGTCCTCTTTTTCCTTCCCAGGGAATTGCTCCAAAGCTGGAATTTTCTACAACTTCAGTGATTACTGAATGTCTGATAAGTTCAAGGAAGTGCCATACTCAGGTTAAAATTATTTATTTAATGTATTTAGTAATGTCATCTACTTGTCCATATTTATAACCATTTGGAAAGCTCTATCCTTTTATTTTGGCTGCAATTCTTACCAGTGTTTTATTCAGTCTTTAGCTAAGGCAGTTAACAACATTTAACAGTCTGATTGCATCTTAATTAGTGTGTAAAATTAAGGAGCTAGGGAGATAGCTCAGTAGAATAAGCACTTGCCTAGCAAGCACAAGGGCCTGAGTTCAATTTGCAAAACTATAAAAAATAAACAAATAAATGTGTAAAATTAAATGTTAACATTTTAAAATGATACTCTGCTGTATAAAAAAATATTAATGGAAAGAAGCCTGCCAGCATGATATTGTGGTTAAGAAGTTCATAGAAAACACCTGGAAGCTTCTGTACTTCATGTAGTAAAAGTCAGAGGTTAATGCAAAAAGGTCAAAGGATCCCTTTTAGAATGTGACAGAAGTTTTCAGACTGAGGTGTTTAGGGAGTTTAGGGAGTATGATTTCCTGACTATCTCTGATTGTTCAAGCTATTACTGCTGTGTCTTGAGAAACTGTCAGACCAAAGAAAGTCTGGGTATTCCACCCTCAATACCACCTATGTTTTCGAAAGAAGCCTTTTGCCATATGGGATACTCAAGTCTCATATCCCATTCTAGTCACTTTTACTGAGTCATGTGGTAGTTTTGTGACACTTATGATACACTGTTCATAAGTTCTATAATGATATCACTCAGTTGTGTTGTGACAATGTAACAATGACCTGTTTATGATGAAGAAGGAGAACATTTAAAGCCCAGAGGACTTAACAGATGCAACTGGACCTGTCATGAATGCAGTGGGATGTTAAGTTACTTAATTATCAATTTTAATTAAATTTTCTGGGAATGATAACTGTGAGTTAAGAAAGATAATTTGCAGAATTATTATTATTATTATTATTATTATTATTATAGTGTCTTTGTATTACCCAACTAATCTTGAATTTTTAGCTGGAGGCCAGCATCCTACTTTACCTTCCAGTTAGCTGGGACAATAGGTGGTCTCTACCATACCTGACTTTAGTTATAGAATTGTTAATGGACTGCTGTTACTTCATTTAGCAAGATAGCATAGCGGTTTTAATTTAGTTTTATAGTTATTTCTCTTTTAAATGCAAGCCGGAACACATGTTAGAGATCTGACAGTGTATGTGTGCCAAGTGCAGAGCTTGGTACTGTGACATAGGTACTGTGCACATTTGTAAATTGTTAGAAATGTTTTTTCTAGACTGTCCATGCTAGAATGTGCCTAATGTGATGAGTAGAAAAGTTTTCTTTTTTAACTGTTCATCTGAAGTACAGTATCCACATAGAAATTATGCATTCTAAGTGTACAGCACATTTGGAGCAGTCTTTTTAAATGGAAAGCTGCCTGTAAGGTTCCTTGAACATGTGAACTGATATTTCTGTTGTAAACTTTTGGCAAGACTCTTTCTCTTATTTTGACTTGAAATTTCAATTTTTGTCATTTTGTGTTTATAAAGGTGAATGTGACAGGATAAGCTTTGATGTTAGAAAATAGCAGTAGTGCCTCAGATTTAGGTTGGTGGAGTGCTTGCCTAGCGTGCATGAGATCTGGTCCTGGATTTGGTTCCTAGCACAGAAAGAAAGAGATGGATAGAGAGAAGCAGGGAAGTGAACAGTGAAGGATGGAAAGAGAGGAAGAAGAAAGGGAAGAAACAGGAAAGAGAAGGGACAGAAAAAGGAGAAAGAAGAAGAATGCAGAAAAATAAGCCTTAGAAACCTTTTGGTTCAAATGTCACATAAAGTTGCAATACAGATTAAAGAATGTATGCATAGCTAGTATATAGTATAATTAATGACTTTTTAATTTTTTCTAAGCTTATTTTTAACTTTAATTTTGTATTACTATGTGTTTACAGCACATACATAGTTAGCATTTTAATCTATATTTTAACCATGAGAAATTCTTAAATATACAGAAAACAATAAACATTGCATTTAAAGTTTGTAACAAAGACTGATATCTGTGTCAGCTAATAACCATTATTTTTAAAAATTAAGATAAGTGGGGGATATAAAGGATAATAGTTGAAATTAAAGTAGAAAACAGTATCCAGGCACAGAGGTACTCACTTTTTACACTAAAATGTAAATGTTACTATCCTTGATCTTACCACAGGTGGTAAATCCACTTTTTTGTCAAATATATATTAGTTACAATTAAAATTTTAATGACTATTAAAAAAAGCCTTTACAGTTTTAAAGAGAATAAAACTTTATTTTTAAATGACATGAAATACACTTTGTAAAGGAACTTACAAAGAATTATGTATATGTAATTATGAATATTATTCTTTTGCATTTATTTTCAAATCTACATTAATTTATTGGACTGGAAAATTTGGCATATTTTGTTTTCTCTGGGATAAAATGTATTTTTGTAGTCAGTTAATCTTTTTACTAACTGCAAAGTATAGTTTTTAAATATTAATAATTATTAGTATATATTTGTTAAATGTATAGCACATAGGCTTTACAGTGTAACAAATCTCATTAATTCTTTGGATGACTTAAGTTTGCTGTAACTTGAAGTAGGATGTAAAAAGGAACTTTAAACTCTAATAAAATGGATCATTAGCAGTTCAACTAAAAATTTATAAAGGGCTTGAGGAAAGAATTTTATAGACTACCATAACAAATACAGAGAGAGTGCAAGAAGCAAATTGAGGAAGAGATTATTTCAGTGAGCAAGGAATTTTTCTGAATTGGAGATGCAGTGGATCTGTATAATGATGAAAAATCATTAGAACAAAAAAATTAACTGAGAAATAGCAACTCATATTGTAAAGCCTTGGAAAGATTCATTGCTCAATGGTTTGGTAACTGGAAAGGATACTATATCATACTAAAATTTCTTTTGTGAGTCAGTGTGGTATCACAGATATGTATACTGGTAGAGAAAGAAACTTTGTATTAGTTTTGAAGTCACTGAACAAAATGGGGAAAGGTGTGGTAGCATGTCAAGCACTACATAGAAGGAACAAAAGAGAAAATAATCTGATGCTACTGGTCTGTATGAAACTCATAGACTGGGGCTGGGAGGTAGCTCCATGGCACATATGCCAGCCTGGCAAGTGCAAGGTCATGAGTTCGAACCCTGGTCCCAGAAAAAAAAAAAAAAAAAGAAACTCATAGACTTCTTTAAATTAGAAAAACATATTTTGTTTCCTGGATATTTCCATTGTAAAACATCTTTTTTACTTTCTCCATTGTATTTACATCTGTATTTTATTTATTTAGATGCTCTTAATAGGAAGAAGGTTGAAAAATTACACAGACAGAGGTTTGACTGTTTCTACAAATGATTGAAGTTAGGAAAACATTCAGTGACTCCCAATTATTGCATTACTCATAACCCAAATGTTAAGGCATTCATAAGCCAGAGTCTGTTTGACTAATGTCTTATCCTAGTAGCAAAACTGAAGCTATCAAAAAAATTAGCTTTTTGAAATGAGGTTTTACTGAGTTGCTTGGGCTGATTTGAACACCTGGCATCAAGTAGTCCACCTGCCCTTCAGTCTGCTCAGTAGTGCAAACTACAAGAATGGTCCCCTTCTGGGAGGCTGAGGCAGGAAGATCGGTGTGAGTTCGAGACCAGCCTGGGGTACAAAAGTGAGCTCAAGGCCAGTATGAACTGCATAGTGAGACCCTGTCTCAAAAAGACAAAAAAAAAAAAAAAAAAAAAATTATAAACTGGCCAGTTGTTGTGGCACATGTCCTGTCCAGCTGCTTGGAATGCTGAGGCAGAAGGATCACTGGTTCAGGGCCAGCCAGAGCAGCTTAGTGAGATCCTCAATTTTTGCAAATTGGAAAGTGTTCAGAAGACTGAGGGCTGAGAGTTAAGGGAGCAAACATTTAAGATGTGTCATATACATGCGCCACATATCCACAATGAAAGTACATATACATTGTGAAATGAACTAAAACTAATAATAATTAACAGTAACAATGAAAATAGGGGAAATGGAATAAAAAGGAATCAGAATGAGTGATTCACATGTATGTACCTCCTAACATGAATGTAAATGTCATGTATTGCAAATACATACTAATCAAATAAAATTTTAAAAAGTGGGTTGGCATGTAGTTCAGCTGTTCTTGTGTTCAATCTCCAGTATCACAGGTTAAAAAAAAAAAAAAAATATATATATATATATGTATATATATATATATATATATATATTCTGCCAATCAATTTTACCAGATGATAAAGTACCAGTTATTAAATTTTACAATGTGTCTTTTGTATATTGTTACCCTTTTAAAAGTCTAGAACCAGAATTAAAATTAAAATTAAAATTACCTATCATTGAATTGTACAGGTATGGCTTGGAAAGGACCATAAAAGCTTATTCACCTTATGTAACCCAAGTAATGTATCTCATTAAAATAGGTATAAAGCTCTTCAGATTTTGTGTTATATGTGTTATATATGATTATCATATAATATGTAAAACCTAATTTTATAGTTTTATCCATAAATATTTCATAATGAACTAGACATGTGCATTCTTATCATTATAAAACATGGTCCTCTTAAATATTTGAGTTGATTATTTGAATATTTAAATGTAAATGAGAACCAAAGTTTGCATTAATTTTTCAATATAGTGAAAAAAAATTTTCGGAGTTTATTTCCTGGATTTTTAAAATAGTTAACTAATGAAACTTGATCTTCATAAAGTCTTTGTTAGAATAAAGGAAGTTTGGTTCAGTGTAGCTTAGTAATTGTTGTACAAAGCTATGTGGTAGAGTATGGATTTGACTCCTGCTCCTCCAGGATTTACACATATAGGAAGGACTGATCTAGCTGACTTTGATAGATTTTGTGTGTTTGTTAAATTACTTTTTAAGGTTTTTCTTTTCTTGTACTGGTAAAACTTTAGAAAAGTTCTCTACCTGCTAAATTAATTATTATTTTTATGTTTAGGATAAATTTAACTACCATTCAGCTCCAGTTGAAAAAGCACATGGCAGACCACCAAACAGAATGTCAAGACCACAAAAGAAAAAAACCAAGTCCCCTGAGAGAAGTAAATATTGCATAAATGCAAAAAACTATGAACAGCCTACAATTTCTTCAAAATCACATTCTCCATCTCCCTACACAAAGAGACGCATGTGTGAGCTATCTGAAGACACCAGGCGGAGGCTGGCCCATTTAAATTTAGGGCCCTATGAATTCAAAAAAGAAACAGATAAACCACCATTTGTAATTAGACATGTATGTATTCTCTTAAAGATTTGCATTTGAAATTGATCAAACCTATTCTGCTAAAATACTATTCTGAAATGTCATTAAATTTCTGGTTTACATCTTTAATTTTCCTACCTGAATGGTTTAACAATAATTTAAGTAAATTTAAGAAAGTTTTCCTATCTGAATTGGAAAATTTACTTAAGCTAATACAATTTGCTTTATTCATTCTTTAAAACTGGCGGAGATCAAGCTCCATTATGAAAGCCTTGTTAAGTTGTCTGTGTACCCATTTCTTTTGTTCTTATACAGTGGAAACAATAATAACTCTACAAATTGTCACTTTGGTTATAATTGACATTAACAGAGTAGGATTTTAGGAGAGAACCAAATATTCTTTATGGAAAGGAAGACACCCACTTACTCTGTCCTTTTATAATATTGTGATGGAAAGTAAGTTTCCTTTGAATTATGTCCTTTGGAAAGCTTTGTATAAAAACTCTTTGAAGAAAACTATGGTTTCATAGTGATATATGGAAAGGCCTTTGGAAGTGAAGATCATGGCCTTCAGGGTAGCATAATTGTAACCTTCCTGTGCAGAAACCTGCTTTTGATATGGTTGAAGTTTAAAGCCTTGCATCCCTTCTGATATTCAAATAGGATTTGGCTAAAATTTTGAACAAAATATTTTTAAAAAGGATTATCAGAATCCTTATGGTTTTGTAAATTTTTAAATTTTTACCTTAAAAGAACTCTTTATGAAAAGATTTCAAAATAATGAAAATATTTAGTACATTATATGTGTAATTCTAAACCTCACGATGTACCTATAGAATCAAGATTGTTTGATATGTATAAAATTATTGACTGTATTGGCTCTATTTTTTTCTTAAATTCTAAGGTGAATTAATCCAGCATGTAAATATATCCCTTTGATGTGTAGTTGTAAACATTTTGAACATACGTAATCTCAAAATTTAGATTTTTCTTTGTGTTACAAAGAAAATTATTCACAATTATCTCAAAAAATATTGAATATAATTTAAACATTTTCTTCCATCTTCATATTTTAGCTATGAAGCCTTTATTCTTTTAAACTAAAATAATATAAAAAATTATTAGTGCAATGACTATATTTAAGTGATAAATATTTTACTGATATTATGATTATTTTATTTCTTTTGAATTTAGTTATAAGTTCTGGTCACTTTTGTGTTGTTCGAACATATTCAGATAATATTTTCCTTGCACATTGGAAAGACTTTAATTTTATGTCTCCCTATGGTTATAAATTAAAATAAAAAGAAAGGGCACTTGTGTCAGCAGCACATATACTAAAATTGTAATGATATAGAAAAGTTTACTAGCATGGCCCCTGCATAAGCATGACATATAAATTCATGAATTGTTCCATAGTTTTACAGATTCAGCAAAGATTGGAAATCCTCAAAAAGATGTCTGACAGAAATACCTGAAGTTGGGCTGGTGAGATAACTCAGTGAACTAAAGTGCCTGCTTAGGCAAACTTAGGTACCACATACCACACCAGCCCTTTCTCCGGGACAGGCAGAGCCAGCCAGAGTCTGGGAGTAGTGGTACAGGCCTATAGTCCCAATGCTGGGAAGGCTGAAGGCAGAAGGATCACCACGAGTCCGAGATGTGTAGTGAGACCCTGCAACAACCAAATACATGAGAAAAAAAAAGAAAAGGAAGTTGGGCATGGTGGTGGTGCATTCCTGTAATCCTAGAACTTGGGAGGCAGAGGCTGGAGGATCTGTGGTGATTTGAGACCAGCCTGGGCTACAAAAGTGAACTCAAGGCTAGTCTGAACTGCATAGCAAAACCTTGTCTCAAACAGACCAAAAACAAGAAATAACTGAACCTTAAAAAGTATATATAGAATTTATAAGTTGCAGAAATGAGTAATGCAAAGACAGAGTGTCTGGTACTGAGAACAAGATAATAAATTAGTGTAGAGAGCTCAAATAAGCCAAAAAAAAAAAAAAAGTGTAAAACAGATTATCAATGATAGTAAATGGTCATTATTATCATTAACCATAATAGCAAATAACCAGAACTTTTCAATAATATCTCTCTCTGTTAATAACCTCAACTCTTTAATTAAAAGATATAGATTGGCAAACTGGGTCAAATAATAGAATCCAATGGACTTGCCTTCAAGAAACTCAACTAATCCAAAAAAATATATCTTACGTTGTGTGTTAGGTATCCTCCCAAAACCTCATGCAATCATGGGAAGTGGGGAGCAGGCTTTATTGAGGTGGCCAAATCTAGAGTTGTGATTGATTCATGGTCCAATCCCAATTCTGGGATTAAGGGTGTAAGTGCTACACCCACTCTAACATGTTTAGCTTGTATATAATATAAGGGACAGGAAAAGACTTGCTCTCCCCTCTCTGCTTATTGTTTTTGCTATCTTCAGCTACCATAAAGTATTACCCCCAGCCTTGGAGCCAGCCAGTTATAGACTAAAATCATCCACAAACTGAGCTAAATAAACCTTTCCTCTGTTAACTCTGGGTATCAGCTATTATGTCTCAGCAATGAGAGAAAAATAAGACAGCATGAATAGACTAAAGATTAAAGGATGAAAAGTAGCATTTCATGCAACAGGACTCCAAAAACAGGATTCACATCAGTTGCAGAGGTAGCAGTTCTAATATCAAACATGGTATACTTCAAGCTGAAACCAATTAGAAGAGATGAAGAAAATCTCAATATATTAACTAAGGGAACAGGAGATAACATTGATAAAATATGTGCACAAATGCTGGATCATGTATCTTCATAAAATGAAACTACTGAAATTAAAAGATCAAATAGGGCTGGTCAAATAGCTCAGCAGATTAAAGCATCTGTAAGCAGGCACAGGGGCCAGGGTTCAATCCCTGGGCCTGCCACACCAGCCCTGACCCCGGGGCACACTGAGACAACAGTTGAGACTGGGTGTGGTGGTGCATGTCTGTAATCCCAGCTGTTGGGAGGCTGTAAACACGTGGATTACTACAAGTCCGATCTAGTAGTGAGACCCTAAACACCCTGTAGACCCTTCCTAAAATAATAAAAAGAAGATCAAATAAATGCTAACAATTATGATAGTTTTATCATACCACTTTGCAAGAGACAGATCAACTAAATTGAAAACCAATAAAGAAATATCAGAGCTAAACCACATTCATGAACATATGGTTTTAATAGATATATACAGAGAATTTCACCCTTTTACAACAGAGTATGCTGTGTAATGGTACTTTTTGCAAAATAGATCACATACTAGTCCACAAAACCAACTTAAGTTAAGAATTGAAATTAGCCCATGCATACTGTTAGACTACTGTGCATTGAAAATAGAAATCCACAACAGAAGAAATTTTGGAAAAGGCAAAAGCTCTTGGAAAATTAACATCCTATGTCTGAACAATTAAAGAGTCATAGAAAAATTAAAGAGAAAATTCCAGAGTTTTCCGGAAGCTAATGAAAATGACAGTACAACTCACCAAGACCCTGGCATGCTATGAAAGCACATCTAAGAGAAAAGTTCATTGCAATCATTGGTCACATTAGGAAAACAGCAAGCCCCCAAACAGTAGTAATTCCATTTACAAACATTTCTTTCCAGGATTCTGGTTGCACACTAAATTGGATGAGAACTGAATCAAATTTCTCCATCAATGAACATTGAAGCTAACCATTTAATTTAATTTGGTTTTCATCCAATTTGGTTTGCAAACAGAATCTTGGCAAGAGTTAAATTTGTGAACTGAGATAGCACTGTAAATAACTTCATGAGAAATACGAAGATACTTGAAAAACAACAAACCAGCCCCCAATTGAAATTGAGGAAGCAAATTATGAAGGTGAGAGTGGAAATCAATGAAATTGAAACAGCAAAGAACAGTAAAAAAAAAAAAAAAAAAAAAAAAAAAAAAAAAAAAAAAAAAAAAAAAAAAAAAAAAAAAGAGAAAAAAAAAAAAAAAGAA